>JBBPFJ010000491.1:55126-95191 GCA_037975025.1 Excoecaria agallocha
AATAATAGCACCCTAATGAAAAAGGAAAAGCATAGGAGTTTACAGATAAAGAAACAACAATATGCCCAGATCAATCAAAAAGATCAATTCTCATTCTCAATTGATCGAAGGAGCAAGAAGCCCTTTCATTGAAGCAACCCATCCATTAGGAAAATTCAATCACCTTGAAAAATCGACAAAAAATAGGGAAAAGAAAAATCAAGATCTATTATCATCCAATTAAGAAGAGTAATTGGCCTAAGCATAAGGCCAACTGATCTTCAGAATTTCTTTTGACAAGCTTCTGGTAAAAATCAAAACTTGAGCCCTGAACAAACTAGAACACCATTTAAAGGGAAAAAAAAGGAAGAAGATGAAGGTTACTCAGAAATAATCACAAATTGAATGAAGGTTACTCAGAAATAATCACAAATGGAAACAAACACATTAGTTGGAAATCAAAAATGGATTCGGTGAAAACTTGAAAGGACATCAACTTGCTCGAACAAAGGATCAAAATAAAACCCACTACCATCATCCCATAAGGAAAATCAAAGCAAGACTTTGAGATAAGTTCCATCCCTTTCACTACGGGGAAGGCCCGATAGAAGCTGAAAATATAAAGGAATATTAAAAAAGGAAAGACTTTAAGCGACAAAATCGAGTGCTCAGTTGAAAATGATGCTAACCTTCTAGAGGACCTCGTAAGTGACCACCTAGCAAGAACCCGATCGACCTATGAAAGTGATCACAATGGACCACTTAGCAACAAGGAAAGCAAAGAAACCTCTATTCAGGAACCTCCGATCGGATATCCACACAAGGACTAGAGCAGAACGAGGAAAAATCAAGATGAGACTACACTAATTGGTTATACCCAAGTTTGTAAAAATCTCAGTCTCATCAAGACAAGATCAACCATCTAAAGCTAGCTTTACCTGGATAAGCCCTAATAACAACCAAGGGCTAAAAAAGGCAAGTGATAATAACTTGGAAGGTACAAGGAAGCATTACACAAATTGGCCAACCGATTAAGGCTCTAAAGATCACACTCCGATCGGATAGACATAATGAAAGCAAAAATCCAAACCTCATGCAAATTCTATCCGCACGTTTTGAAAAGATCGATTACTCCATGCACGAAAAGAGAGCAGAAGATAGAGGAAAATGTCCTTGCCCCTAGGTAATCCCATTCTTCTTGGCATTTGCACTGACATACTTCTCCATAAAAACTAGAAGCCTTGAACTAGTCATTGCACAAACAATCATTAAAACTACCTCTAAGGTAAGGTTGCCTTGTCATTGAAAAATAAGAATATGAGATAAAAAGCGTAAGAAAGGATAAAAGCAATTACGTGACCATAATGCAAAATCGGGAAATACGTCCAGACTCGCTAGGAGATCGAAAAGCAAGCCCTTCGAAAAAGGGTAGGTAAAATTTCCATATGTATATATGTCATCTCTTTTGCAAGGATTTATAAGCAACCCGATCATGCCACGTAAAAACATCGCACTCCATGGGAATATTAGCAAAACAACGCGCGTAAAGAAGTGCCCAACACAATGAAAAATTGAACAAAAGATAACAAAGAAGAAAAATGCGAAAGCATAATGGCCATATGCAAAAATAAGACATCAGGAAGACCCGCTTACCAAGATGCAGCCAAGGCTCGAAAAATAAAATAAAAAAAAAAAGCCCCAAAAGAGGGAATAAGGATTTGCAAAGCAAAAGCAAGAACAATGCAAGCTCAAAAGGTTTGACAAGAACTCATAAAAGCACTAATCGAAAGCTAAAAAAACTCAACTTTCTTATCTACAAAGTTATGTACTTTATATAAACATACTATAAATCTTTGTTTGACTGATCAAAATTTGGAGAATATTGAAAAGTTACAAAAATAAATAAATAACACCATATATTTTGGGTGCTTTTTAATTCAAATCCTATTCATTTATTTTTTACAATTTGAAGATTATAGTTCTTTACGAGGCAACTTTTTTTTTTTAAATTTCATTCATTTTAAACGAAAATCGATATAAATTAATTTGCAACCGTGACCCGTGTTTTAAAGTAATATTATAATTAATCCCATACTTCAGTTAATTCTAGCATTTTTAGGTGAGATTATTATCCAAAATAAAGGAAAATGTATTAAAATTTTTGAATTGCAAGGACATGTATAGCTCAATATTTAATTGAAACAAAACAAACAATTTTCATTTAAAAAACACGTTGTTATTTTTTTTTTAATTTTCAGAGATTTTTTTAAAGACTTCTTGCAATTAATTCTCATGGTTATATTATTCTTTCGTTCTTATATTATTTTCATTATTTTTAAGATTGATTACTAAAATTCTACAACCCTTAACCCAAGTTTCAATTAAATCTCCAAATTAAAACTAAAACAAATGAACCTAACTTCTGTTTGTTTAGGCATCTATATAAAACTAACGGTGAGATGACATGACACACAAATTGGGGTCTGATTGAAATGTTATTGGTGAGGGTTCTGACTGAAATATAAGTAAAGGGTCAGGTTTCAATTAGTTTATCTTAGACCAATAATTAAGTTCTCAAGTCATCTTTTTATTAGGTTTTAGATGCCAAAACTGATAAAGTAGTCTAATACAAATGTGATAATCGATTTATTCTCTCTTTCTCTATGTTAATTTAGCTAAAGTCTAAGTGAAAAGTTAAGAAAATTTTAGTAATTATAACATTATTTTTTTAATGGGTTTTTGGATTTTGATTGGATCATACATGCAGTAGGTATGGATGGTACATGAAAATATTTTAAAAAATTGCTGGATATTGAAAAGTAAGAAAGAAATAATAAAAATTGATCTGATAATCAATATTCATAATTTAATTTCAATTTAAAATGTCGAAATTTTTAAATTAGATTCATTTTAATGAAATTTAGAATTATATAAAATATTATATTTTTCTATAACAAAAAAAAATGAAAACATATTCTTTTTTTAATCTAACTGTCAGTATAAATTGGGTATAGTAGGCCAAACAACCCTAATCAACACTTGGAGTTTTATGCTCCGATTCACCCACCACCAAATAATGGCGTTCTAATGCAAGTGTTTTTGCCATATTCTATTTCTTTCCTTTTTTTTTCCCCATAATAAATAAATCAAAAAAGTACATTTTCAAAGTTTTAATAATGGAATTCGAATCTGCGGTTTAGGTGCATAAATACGTTTCAGATTAAAATTTTAAATTTAAAATGTAAAATGAGGTGCATAAATACGTTTCAGATTAAAATTTTAGACCCCTTCAAAAAATGTCAAAAAGTTTCATTTCAAAAAACGTCTTTTTTCTATTAAAGTTAAAATTTAAATTTAAAATGTAAAATGAAAATTAAAATACGATCAATTAAAAAATTTATCAAACTTTTTTTTTTAATATATAAAAAGTGAATAGATGATGGTTTAGTAGGCTAGGCAATTGACTTTTTCATCCGATACAACCTTGATTAAATATGAAATTAGACAGATTAATAAGAACTGATCAGGATAATCACTTGCATTGGCTGCATTGCATGCCATCCATCTATTAGTCATATAATTAAATACTATATCCATTTTTTTATCTGTCACTTTAAAATAAAATTTAAATTCTATTTATCTGTCATTTTTAGACTTTCAATATAATTTTATTTGCTTTTTCAATTTATTTTTCTTTCTCAAAAAAATTAGAACCAATCAGATTTAATAATTTAGTTTTAATCACATAATTTAATACTAAATTTAAATTTATTTATTATTTATTAATTCTAATAAAAATAACAAAAGTGACTGATAAAAAAGAATGAATAAAATATTGTTTAATGATAACTGAATTGGGCCTCACTGGTGCCCATAAATGTGGTAACCAAATTGGATCTTCGAACAGGGCCTTCAGCCTAGATTCCTAACTTTCCGGATTGCTCTAGAGATCCGCATGGAAGCATTTAACGCTATTGTTCTTGAAAATGTCATGGTAGGATAAGAACTTCATCTCCTTCATATTTTAGACTGGCTTCCCATACAGATCAGATTTCTTCCTTAATAATGAGTCTTATTTTAGTCAGAATTTCTAGACAAAACGGGATACTTGCTCTTATAAATAGAAATAATCAATAGATATGAGGCTTTCTTAGCCAACTTTACTAAAAATACCCCTTATACCTATTCTAACTTGTCGGACTTTCATCGGCATTTTCTATTTCACATGTACCATAGAGGTAGGCTAAAACTCTAGTCAAGATCCGATATCATCCCGGTAATTTTGAGCTATTATCATTTAATTATAATTAAGTAATAAATTTGTGTTTTAAACTTTTTTAGTTACTAATTAAGATAAAGATCAAAATTTGAATAAGAAAGGGAAACAAAAAACACTAAGAAAAGTTATAACCCATATATCGTCACAAAGGTTGACAAAGATGCTATTGGTGGACTTACGGACCAATAATAAAATGATTTATAGAATTTTATGAAAGAAACAGTATGACTAATATAACTCATTATAAATTTAATTCTTATAATAATACGTATTAGATAGCTGGGATTTATATATTCAATTTTTTAAGTCATTGTCTTAAGTGCACTTTTTCTGCAATAATATTATAAAGCAAAACGAGATGACAAACACAAGCAGTTGCTGGCCTCAAATTGGATCTCTACTCCTTTCCACAAGTCACCGACAAGGCAACAATTGTCAACTCTCTTATTAATTTAGTTATTTTTCTTTTTTTCTTTTTTCCTTCTCCTTCTTTTTCTTCTTCTTTTTTTTTCACGCAAAAGACAAAAATCTCTTTGCTTTTTTCTTTTTGGATGCAACAAACCCATCAATCACTCTTACCCATAGTTATTATACTTGGGTTGACTCAGATAGTCGGACCGATTAGATCATAACTTAACAAGTAATTTAAATTAATTTAAAATGAAAATTGAAAAATATAAAAATTCGAATTGACTCGGAAAAATTGAATTGAACCGAAATTAGATGACTTAGATCGAATTTCGGTTCAACAAAAAAATTTTGCATTTTAAAAAACAAAACCTTAGATTCCTAAATTCCCTTTCCTTTTTCTGCATTCATTTTAGACCAACAAAGAGAAAAAGATAGAAGTTATCGGAAACACGCCAAAATCAGGTTCACCTTTATTTTTTTTTGTCACATAATAATCATGATTTGAGTTTCATAGTAGGAAAGGATTTTAATGGGCAATTCGACCCATTATAAATGGAATCATTCAAGATCTTGACCTATTTATAAATTTACGAGGATAAAATAATGTTATTTTTGGATAATAAAATTTTTTAAATTTATAAATTAATTATATTTTGTTAGTAAAATATTAAAATATTTTCTTTTCAAGTATTTAAATATAAAAAAGAAATTTTGTTGGTCTTAATATAAAAAAGAATTTTTGTTGGTCTTAATATTTTTATATTGATATTTATTAATTAATAAAATTTTCAATATATTTTGATATATCATATTTTTATTTATTTATAAATAATTATATTTAATGAAAATAAAAATTTCGAGTCAATCCAATTTAATAAATTGACTATTGACTCAATTGGTAGATCGAATCGATCTCCGAGCTACTTTCGAAAACATTGCTCTTACCTTCCAAGAAATTGACCTTTCTCTTCCCAATGTCATCTCTTTTCGATTTTCTTGTGTTATGCAACTTGCATGTGGAATTATCATACTACGGTTGTTGCCGCTGCTATTATTATTATTATTATTATTATTATTATTTAAAAACAGAAACATCTTATTTGCATTGAAGGGAACAAAATGAAATATATTTTTATAAAGCAGAAAGAGTGTAAAAGCTTGATTTATTTTATTTTAATTTACTTCATAAATAAGATTTTATTTTAATTTACTTCATAATCTCTTTTGCTTAGTTTTCTTCGTGTGAGATGATTTATTTTATGAAATTGAAGTGCGCGGGAGGCTGGTAGTTTCTGTTCCAGTGGCCGAAATAGAATCAAAGATAAACTAAAAAAGGTTATTAAGAGGCAAGTACCTGCTTTGACTTGCAGAAAGAAAGCCAAATGGATAACCGTGTGTTAGGTAATGATAAATATTTTTTCCTAGAATAACAATTCTATGTGATGATGTCGTCATAGAATTTGACTCTACTTCAAGTTTTAAAGTGTAAGAGTTGGTGATGCAGATTTATATGCATGTCCTTCTAATCCTTCAAGAAATATAGTTTAATCTGCAGGTAAAAGTACATAATTTCTTGTAACATATTTTATTTTTCTTTCTCTTTTCTTCGAAGTTCTGAATATAACAAAAAACAAAATACATAAAAATACAATTGAAGTTGAAAAAAAAAATTAATCGATTTTACTAATAACGCTTTACACACTTAAAGTAGGCAAAATGACATGTTGACCATTTTTATTTGACAATATGCACACAATATATACCTCATGATCTTAACAAAAGTGTACCCTTTTAATTCATTTGTCACATTAGTTTTGTTTTATTAAATTCAGGATAATAGGTACATATTTATCAAAATTACAATTTCTGCATATTGAAAACTTTGATTGAACGATAAGTTATTTTCAATGTTCTTAAAATCAGACCGAATAAAGAACCAGCAAGATTGGAGGTTCGTAGTTCGATCGGTTCAATCGGATTCAACCGAATTTTTTATTTTTAAAATATTATTAATTATTATAATTTTATAAATATTATTTTATAAAAATTAAAAAAATATTTACCAAACATTAAATATATGTCACAAATATCCTAATAATAATTTACAAAATATAATTTCAATTTTATTATTACAAGTGATTAATTATAAATTTTTGAATATCATATGTTATAAACATAAAAATACAATCATATCATAAAAATTATTTCTTGTTTAGATGGGGTACAAATGAAGCAAACTCATAAAATATTAACCTTGCATATATGAGTATAATTATATTTAATTATAATAAACCAAAATAGATAATAAGTATATTAAATTATTAAGTGACATCTTTAGAATTTAAAATACTAATTTTTTAAATATATAAAAAATAAAAATTTTAAAAATATATATATATTTTTAAATTTTTATTATTTATTTATTTGAAAAAATTAGTATTTTAAATTCTAAAGATGCAACTTAATAATTTAATATACTTATTATCTATTTGGTTCATTATATATATATATATATATATATATATATATATATATATATATATATTATTACAATAAATCAAATAGATAATAAGTATATTAAATTATTAAGTGACATATTTAAAATTTAAAATGTTAATTTTTTCAAATAAATAAATAATGAAATATATATATATTTGAAAAAATTAGATATATAAAAATTAGATATATATTTGATTACAATGAATCAAATATATAATAAGTATATTAACTTATTAAGTAACATCTTTAAAATTTAAAATGCTAATTTTTTTAAATAAATAAATAATGAAATATATATATATATATATATATATATACACAATGAACGAAATATATAATAAATATATTAAATTATTGACATATTTAGAATTTAAAATACTAATTTTGTCAAATATATATATATATATATATATATATATGTGTGTGTGTGTGTGTGTGTGTGTGAATATAAAAAAAAAAATGTTTTTTACACTTTTTTGCAAACAATATGATTTTATCCGGTTCTTTGTTTTTTTTTCCTTTTTTTTGGTTCAATTTAGTTTTTTATCAGTCAGATTTTAAATAATTGAACCAATTGATTGGCCTGATAATTCATGATTAAACCAGCCGATCCGGTTCAACCGGCCTAGAATAACAATTCTATGTGATGATGTCGTCATAGAATTTGAATCTACTTCAAGTTTTAAAATGTAAGAGTTGGTGATGCAGATTTATATGCATGTCCTTCTAATCCTTCAAAAAAAATAGTTTAATCTGCTGGTAAAAGTACATAATTTCTCGTAACATATTTTATTTTTCTTTCTCTTTTCTTCGAAGTTCTGAATATGACAAAAAAGAAAATACATAAAAATACAATTGAAGTTGAAAAATAAAAAATTAATCGATTTTACTAATAACGCTTTACACACTTAAAGTTGGCAAAATGACATGTTGACCATTTTTATTTGACATAATGCACACAATATATACCTCATGATCTTAACAAAAGTGTACCCTTTTAATTTATTTGTCAAATGAATTTTGTTTTATTAAATTCAGGATAATAGGTACATATTTATCAAAATAACAATTTCTGCATATTAACAACTTTGGTTGAACGATAAGTTATTTTTACTAATTTTAAATGTGTAAAATCTCATATTTGTAAAATTAGATTTCAATTCATTCATATTCACTGAATTTATATCATATAATTATCTAATCATACAAAATAAAAAGAATTAAGTAGAAAATTTCTATCACAAAAATATTTCAATTTTTGAAATATTACCACTAAAATCACTTTGGTTGTAAGATTATGAATCTGGTGCTGGAATGCGTATGAGTTGTTTTGAAAGATTCCATGTGCCACTTTAGCACTCCGATACCAGATTTATGATTTTTCAATTAAAATTATTTTAATGATAATATTTTAAAAATTGATATATATATATATAAAGACTTTATGGACAACCAGCCCTCAAGTCCTTTAAATGTTTCAATTTCCATTGTACTTTTCAACTTTAGTTTTTTTTTAAATCTAAATTGACCACCTAATAAATAGAAATTTTTTTTTTCCTCTAATCCTCTGGAGCTAACATAGTTAGAGTGTCAATTAAAAATTGCCATTTGATTACCGTATGAGCATAAAAAGATTAAGAGGATCACTTTTTAGAGGGCTACATATGTACCGAGGGCATTGACAAACAAATAATTTGGGTATAAAAGGCTCATAGTTCTTAAAATTGGGCCAAATTATCGGCTGGTCGAATCAATTTAACTGTAAACGAGCAGGTTATTGAATCTAGTCCAACAAACAATCCATAAGCTGTGGTTGAAAATAAGATTTTGATTTTTAATCTTAAGACTTATTAATCAAATAACCAACCATAACTTCACTATTTGTCTATTACTTTAACACGTATTTCTAATATAGCATATAAAAACATATGTGCGCGCACGCATGTGAGACCCACATGTGGGCCACAGGCTACATTGGGAAAATCTAAATTAAAATTAGCAGTTATAATCCTATAAGATCCAACCTAGTCTCCTTTTGAGTCCGTCCAAAACCCTAGTATGTCTCAGCCAAACTATTTGTCCTTGTACAAATGGAGCATGTCACACAATTAACCCGATTCATAGTATTAGATTGCTCATTTTCTCTATATGGGCACTCATCCTGTGATAAGGATTCACCACATGACATATAATTGTGATAACATCTCTAATCTAGCTCATCCTTCAGGTATATCAGTAAAGCCTGTGAGTCCCAAATATACTATAGAGGGAGGGGAGAGTGAATAGAGTATTAAAACATTTTTAAAGTGCAGGTGGAGCAATATAAATTTTCAAGAGCACATATTGAGTTCAAAGTAAATTTAATCTATAAATATCACTCAATATTTTTTACCCAACCTTTTTCACAACAAATATAATTACATGGATGAAACTTAAGTTGATTAATTGAAACAAAGTCAATTTTATGCAAAAGCCTTTACATTGATATGTATCCCAAGTTTTTCTCCCAAGTGAAAAACTCCAGAACACTTAACCTTTTTTCCTAGGTAAAATGATCAAAACATTTAGTTCTTTTATCTAAGTAAAGGAACCTAAATACTTGTTAGCTTTTTTTCCTAGGCCTTAGAAACCTAACCTCAAAATATCTCATATGGTATAATAAACCTCAATTTATGATTACAATTAAAAACTATAATTATTTGAGGATATGTGGTTGATGCTCATGATGAAATGAAACTTATAACAAATTGAAGTTCAAAATAAAAAGTATTCCACTCATATTTTTAACACTTGAAAACAACTTTTATAGGAAAATAAAATAGCAGTTAGGTGTGAAAACAATTTGAAAACATTTAAAAAATTATTTGTTTCAAAGAACTGATTTTATGCTTTCCTTAAAGCAATTTTGACCAACAGAACTTTTTCAAAAATGTTTCTTTAAATAAGTTTCAATAGCAAAAAATATTTCCCCAATGTTTCTTTCTTTTTTCAAAAGATATGAAAAAGTAAATAATTTTTAGTTTAAGAAAGAATCAAAATAAATATGATGTGATTTTGAAAAAACCTATTTTTATGCAATAAATGAGAGTAAGTGTGTGAATTCTTAGAAAATGATTTTACAAATATTTTCCTAGTAAGTCACGATCTTCATTAGAGTTGAATAATCAGGTCTGACTTTGACAGATCATGCTTTTAATATGCTATACTCCAAATTGAACACGTGATACTAGATTTCTTCATGGACCTATACACATCAACCTTTAAAAAACTCAAACATATTAGTTTGTTTTGTTAGCCTTGAGCCAACTTTCTTTCCCTTTTTGATGATAAGAAAACAACATGCATAATTAATATTTGTTAGAGTATAAAACTCATAGCACAACTCTCCCCCCTGAATATATATAGTAATAAAATAAATCCGGCAATGAAGATAAGTAATAATGACACTCAACCACAATAATAATTAAGTAAAGCAATAGTCACAACACATCACAACACATCTTTGCTGCCCCTTTTGGTCATCAACAAAAAGTGAAAAAGATGTATTTGCACAAGTATCTATATTTCAACATATGTAAAATAGATAGATGATCAAATTAAGAAGTAATCAATGTTCAAATGCAAACACAACTAAAACATCCAACAATATCAAAAAAAAAAAACATAAAGGTAAATGAATTGTTTGAAAATGGTTTATGAAAAATAGATAAAAAATCACTCAAAGTCTTCAGGATGGGTACTATTGCCAATTTCTTTAGGTTTAGGAGTAGGTTTGAACTTCTAGTTGGCAAAAAGTCTTATGGATCTACGAATAGCAATAGGTGTTGGTTTGGGAACAAGAGCAGGTAGGGGTGGAAGGAATAGGGTCTACTAAAGATACATTGTTTCCTCCATATTTAGTGTTAACAAACATCTCTTCAATCCATTTAGTAGGATCACCTAATGTACAATGCAATTGCCTCAAAATTTTCCATAATTTCAGCCAAGCTAGAGCTTTATGTTTGCAATCCAGCTTTTGACTGGGTTTCCCCATTTATTTTGCCTCTGTTGTTGCTTCCTTTCCATCATTTCAGAATCTGCCTCCATACCTATTTACCTGTTTACATTGCCATCAATTTTAGCTAATTCCTTTTTTGCTTCTCTTTCTTTATCTTCTTTGGCAACTTTCTCTTCCTCTTCTTCAATACTTTCGGTACTGGAGCTATTCTTTCTAGATTTTTATTCTTCTTCCTCACTAAAATCTTTATCAACTAGTTTCATTTTCTCAAACGCAACTGATGGCATAACAACATTCTTTCTAAGACTTCAAATCGGTTTCTTAGAGGTGGAATCTAATTTCACTTTCTTTCTTATAATCTTCCATTCCACGCCTTTGGATAATGGTTTTTTCTAGATTGTTGAAGCTTAAGATCAGACATTTTATAGAAATCCTTACCAATTCTCAATTTCTCATTAAATTTCTTACAGGAAACACCTTCAAGAGGTATATTCTAGTACTAAAAAATAGCACTAAAAATCATACCAAAGGGTAAACGTTGATTTTACCCTAATAAACAAATGCCATATAATAATCAAGTCTGTATTAGTGATGTGATTAGCACTTCCAACCTCAGGAACAAAAATTTCTAACAAAAATTTGTGCAAAATACGAAATTCCAATTTCATATTGGTAGAAGGTGGGATTTTGTCTTTCCCATCATAGTCATCCATAACTGTCATTTCTCTCAAGACCTCTACTTTATTCAATCCTCCTATTTCACTTAATCTTGTGCTTTTAGTCATTTTAAACCCTTCATTTTACATATTGAAGATAACAGCAAAAGTTCTAGGAGTGAGAATCTTATAACTATCCCTAATTTTAATAGCAAACGTGTAACATCCTAATCCATCAAGCATGCAATAGCCCACCAGTTCTTATTATGACATTGAACACATTCTATCTTAGCATGGCAAATTAAATATCATAGGTATACATTACAATAATTTCATTTCATTGTAACAGTTTAAAACTAGAAGGAATTATTATAAGGTAACATAGTAGTCCATTCATCATGCTCATATTATATAAGTGAAATAATCGATACATGTATTTCTTTATTTCAAATCATTTCTTAATCTTTAATCTTGAATAGCCTACCTAAGTACTAGTTTAAAGGGTGGATAACAAAAGCAATTGATACCTGAAGGTATAAAACAATGGATATTCGAAAATATCAAACTATAGATATCCAAAGATATCAAACGATGGACTCAAAGGGCCAAACTATGGTTCTAATAAGGAACAAACAATGGACCCTAATGGGATCAACTATGGTAGCTGCAACTATATCCCTTTAAGCATGCTTATCGAATCCATAACTGAACTATGATGCACATGCTTTACCATTATTAAGAACATCTTTAATTTAACATATTCATCTTTACTCATTACAACATTTGATTAAAGCCACATTTCATATGAGAATGCATATTATTTTCATCATAGATCAGTATTGAGCTTTAGGCTGCAATACATATGGAGGTCGGTCATATAGTCACATAGTTACATGGTTATGCAAACATAATAAAGTATTATTTTTATTGATATATCTCACCATATTTAGTATTATGCATGAAGCCAATAAGGTAATTATGAAAGTGTAATTCTTGCAATTAAAACTCTTCATAAGATTATATACATGTCCATATATATATATATATATATGTATATGTGTGTGTGTGTGTGTATAAAGGCAACTTGAATCATAGCAATACATGTTTTCTTATTTATACTTGTTCACATACTGAGTTAGACTACTTATCATCGTATAGATACATTAATAATAAGGCATTGCACTTACACGCTTCATTAATAGTTCTCAAAGATGTACCTTGTTGCTGTTTACCATGAGTAGCTTCCATACAATATCATAGATATTCATATCGATACATAATTACTTGAATAATATTTAAACATTTATGATCAATATAATAAGATGAATAGTTATTTTCATCCTAAGGTCAACACTTGTTCTTAGTTAACTCTTTAGTTCACTTTTATAGTCTATTAGATCATGGACAACAGGTTATATATCTTAATGTTATCATATATGTATTAATTCATCTTACTTGTACTTTTTACCTTATAATATTTTACACTTAGGTACGATTATGCAACATTATTCCATCATACACACTATTTTTGGTTACGAGTTTTCATAATAAAACACATATCATAAGCAAACAGATAAGCATGTTTCTTTATATCAACGCTAGTCAATACCTTCCAATATAACTTAAAGCATAACTTAACTTCTGTGGTCTCATGACTAAGCATAAAAATGCAATATCCCATCTCTTTTATCTTATATTTACAACATTGCAACTATCATCTGATTGTCACTAGGCCATATTGAAGGGATATCACATGGCATATACATGAAGATCACGCAGTAGAAAAATAAAAATATTGATCATTCATGCCACGTAATTTTAGAGTTTTAAAACTTACAAGCTTGGATGCTCTTGAAAACTTGATTTTGCAATGGAAAATGTATAAGATAGACTTATACACTTCAGATCTGGAACACCAATGCCAGAGGAGCAGCCTTTATGCCACACCACTCTATGCTCATACACACACTTGCAAAGATAGCTTAAAATCAAGAATGCTAGCTCTATAATTGTGTATTCGACAATGGAAATGGTTTGAAGCCACAAGATCTGATCTTGTTCTTCCTTTAGGTTGCTATTGCTGCCCAAGAACACAAGGGAACAAGAAAGAGTTCTTTCTCCTCGAGTAATTCGGCCAAGAAAGAAAAAGAGCAAAAAATGGCTAACATTTTATTCTTTTAATTTATTAATATATATCACTTGTTTTAGGTCAAGTGTGAATGCCAAATTTTAGTGGTAATTTTAGCCTCAATCACTTCTAATTAAAGAGATATATCTTAATTTAAATTCTATTAGAATTTAAATTCAAATGGCATTATTCATTTAATCAAAACAAACTTACTTATTTAAGGTGATTAGTTGCCCAATTCAACTAGGATTCCTAGCTTGAATTTTGGCTACATTAATTCCCTCTTAAGTATTATATTTTGATTAAATACAATTTAGGATTTAATACTCAATTAACTTAATTATACATAGACAATTAATTAATTGAAATTAAACCTAGCACATGCCAATAAATTTCTTTCATGACCAACTGTTAATAGATTTGCCTTAAACAGCTAGCTGTTTAAGGAAAAATAACAGTTCTATAGATTTGCCTTAAATAGCTAGCTGTTTAAGGCAAAAACCTTATTGGATAGATTTGCCTAAGGCAAAATTGGAGCTGAACAGATTTGCCTAAAATAGCAAGCTATTTAAGGCAAAAAACCTGTTTAACAAATTTACCTAAAACAACAAGCTGTTTAAGGAAAAAACAAACCTGTTTAACAGATTTGCCTAAAACAACAAGCTGTTTAAGGCAAAAATCTATTTACCCATTGCATATATTAATTTGACTTTAAATAAAAGTCCAAATTAATTCCCAATACACTATTTAAATATTTTAAGCCCAATGCTTTGTGTGCAATGCTATAGGTCCATTTAATATTGGCAATGAATTAATAAATTAATTCAAAGGCTGTATATATTCTTTAGCAAGATATTATAGCATTCCAAATTAAATGAAAATGCAAATGGCATTTAGTGACCTAATGCAATTTTGTATAGTCGCTTACCCTTATATATTAGAATTAATATAAGGTATGGAACCAATTATCCTTATATATAGTAATTCCTTTTTTGATATTCCAGTGACACTAAACTTTTAGATAAATAATGATTACTCATTATTTTATCTCGGTATGGCCATACACTTCTCAGTTCACTGATCAAGTGGCCGATAATATTTTCTCTCTTATCGAGAGGGGTAATCCCTTTACTTCTCTCATGCTCTCTAACATGAATTAGTGAATACCCAAGCATACCCATACTTGTCACTTTGTTACGAGCACCTTAGGTGTATGTTAAAGTACACAGTAATTCATAAAGAGTTTCATAGAGATTTTAGGTCTAAGAACTCTAATGCAAAACTTGCACATGAAAAACACTTATAACTTGCACCATGTAGTGTTCTCATGAATGGATCAAATCCAGATACCATGTTCTAAACATGTATCTATGATCTTTGATTGACACTGCAGTCCTTATGATCCATAAGACATAACTCAAATTATTAGAAAGAGCATACTAGTCTTAATTCATTTGTTATTTCCATAACAATGACTAGCTAGGGATATTTAGAATGAATTCTCATTTGTTTCAAGGTCTTACAACCATGTGCCTCACACATGATAACTTAAACTAAAACAACATTCTTGGATAGTTCTATCAATTGATATGCACAGGAATACAATAGATAAAATAAATGCCTCATTTATTAACTTAAGTGTTTTATAACAATGCATTGGGGCTAGGGCTTACACTAACAATCTCCCACTATCACTAGTTCCAATTGGGCATAGCCCTAAGATTGAACACTCTCAAATGAGCTTCGCGCAGATTTGGATGCAACAGTTTCATCAAAGGATCTGCTACATTATTTTCACTTACTATCTTGCTAATCTTGATGTACCCATGATCAATGATCTCTCTGTTCAGGTGGTACTTTCTGAGTATGTGTTTGGATTTTTGGTGTGACCGGGGCTTCTTGGATTGTGCGATGGCCTCGTTATTGTCACAGAAAATTTCTAATGGATCTAGGATGTTTGGGACCACTCCTAATCCAGAAATGAAATTTCTAATTTAAACAGCCTCCTTTGCAGCCTCACTCACTGCAATATACTTAGATTCTATATTTGAGTCGGCAACGGTCTCTTACTTCGAGCTTCTCCAGCTGACAGCACCACCGTTCAAAATAAAAACAAAACCAGATTGTGATCTTGAGTCCTAAGTGCTGGTCTGAAAAGTAGTATCGGTATAACCTTGTATGACGAGCTCTTCTTGACCACCATACACCAAGAAGTGATCCTTAGTCCTTCGTAGGTACTTAAGAATCCCCTTTACAATAGACTAGTGCTTCTCACCAAGGTCTTACTGAAACCTACTGGTTATACTCAGTGCATGAGCAACATCCAACCTAGTACATAACATAGCATATATGATAGATCCAATAGCAGATGCATATGGGATTCTACTTATGTTATCCCTCTCCTCTTTAGCTTTAGGACATTGTTCTTTAGTCAAAGGAACTCCCAAAGCCAAAGGTATGTACCCTTTCTTTGAGTCTCCCATACTAAAATGCTTTAGTACTTTGTCTATGTACTTTTCTTGACTCAGTCCCAAAAGTCGATTCGATCTATCTCTATAGATCCAAATACTAAGTATTGTCTCGGCTTTACCTAAGTCTTTCATTGATAAGCACTCCCCAACCATTGCTTAACCTTTTGCAATGTTGGGTTGTCATTCCCAATGAGAAGGATGCCATCCACATATAGGACCAAGAATACTATTATGCTCCCACTAACCTTCTTGTACACATAAGGCTCATCTTCATTCTCGATGAAGTCAAATTCTTTGACAGCTTCATCAAAATGGAGATTCCAACTCTGAGATGCTTGCTGTAATCCATAAATGGATTTTTGAAGCTTGCAAATCTTCTTAGGATGCTTGGGATAGACAAAACCTTTAGGTTGTGTCATATACACATCCTCAAGTAGATTTCCATTGAGGAAAGTAGTTTTGGCATCCATTTGCCATATCTCATAGTCATGATATGCAACTATGGCAAGCAAGATCCTAATGGACTTGAACATGACTACAGGCGAAAAGGTCTCATCATAGTCTACACCATGAGTTTGTCGAAAACCATTTGCTACTAGTCTACCTTTATAAGTCTTATCAGCTTTAAGTTTAAATAGCCATTCGCATTTAATTACCTTAGCACCTTCCAATGGATCAACTAAGGTCCAAACTTGGTTATCGTACAATGATTGCATCTCGGATTTCATTGGTCCAAGCCAATTTTTTGAGTTAGGGCTCTCAGTAGCTTCTTGGTAGGTAGTTGGATCCTCACAATCCACTAACTCAATAGTGTCATTGTCGGTGATTAGAAAATCGTATCTCTCAATCTCCCGACATACCCTACCAAACCTTTTAGGTTCTTGTGCAATGGGTTTTTGTTCCACAACTGGTTATAAACTTGATCCCAATTCTAACTCATTCCCTACAGAAGTTTGTTGCACTTGAATTTCTCCAAGTTTTACTTTACTCCCACTATCTTTCTTGAGAATGAATTTCTTTTCCAAAAAAACAACCTTGTGAGCAACAAATACTTTGTTCTCGGCTTGTGAGTAAAAGTAGTACCCCTTTGTTCCTTTAGGATAACCCACAAATAAGCAGAAAATAGATTTGGACTCTGGTTTGTCAGATGTTAATTTCTTAACATTTGCTTCACAGCCCCAAATCCTGAGAAATGACATATTGGGTTCTTTCCCAGTCCATACCTCGTATGTTGTCTTCTCAACTACTTTGGTTGGAGTACGGTTCAGTAGAAACACAACAATTTCTAATGCATAACCCCAAAAAGAGATAGGAAGATTAGCTTGACTCATAATCGATCGAACCATGTCTAATAGAGTTCGATTTCTCCTTTCGGACACACTATTCCATTGTGGCATTCTAGGAGGAGTGAGTTGTCAAATAATTCCACACTCCTTCAGATGACCATCAAACTCTTGGCTTAAGTATTTGCCACCTTGAATGAATGGCTTTTATACTTTTGCCAAGTTGGTTTTCTACTTCATTTTTAAACTCTTTGAATTTTTCTAGAGTTTCAGACTTGTGCTTTATTAGATGGACATAGCCATATCTACTGAAGTCATCTGTGAACGTTATGAAGTAGCTAAAACCACCTTTAGCTTGTGTACTTAATGGTCCACATACATCGTTGTGTATTAATCCCAATAAGTCACTAGTCCTCTCACCTTTCATGTTAAAAGGACTCTTTGTCATCTTTCCATGGAAATATGGCTCGCATGTGTCATAAGATTCCAAATCGAATGACCCAAGCACTCCAGATTTGTGGACTCTTGAAATGCATTTTTTGTTTGCATGTCCTAAACGACAATGCCAGAAGTAAATAGGGTTCAATTCATTTGATTTAACCCTCTTTGTATTAATGTTGTATATAGACTCTTTGTTTTGTAGATCAATGATATAAAGGCCATTTTGTAACATAGCATTGCCATATGAAATGGCTTGGTGACGAATATGAATATTGCCATTATTAATAACAAAATCAAATCCATCCATATCCAAACAAGAAACTAAAATAATGTTTCTGCTTATAGTAGGCACATAATAACAAATTTTCAAATCTAAACAAAGTCTGAAAGGTAAAGTGAGTCGATAGTCGCTTATCTCTATGGCAGCAACTCGTGCTCCATTCCCCATATAGAGGTCCACTTCATTTTTCCAAAGTAACCTCCTATTTCTTAACCCCTGCACATTTGAACAAATGTGAGAACCACAACCGATATCCAATACCCAAGTGGTAGAAATAGAAAGGTTAATTTTAACAACAAAAATACCAAAACTTGATGCCTTGGCTCCATTCTTCATTTGTTCTTCCTTGAAGAGAGCACAATTCTTCCTCCAATGCCCCAACTTATTGCAATGGAAGCATGTGCTCTCGCTCTCTTTAAGCTTTTAGGCCTTGGGCTTGGGTTGGGCCTGAGGTGCACTCCCACTAAACTTAGGCCGTGCCAAGTCATTCTTGGGTTTTGCCTTTCCCTTCTCCTTTCCCTTAGCGGGTCCCTTTTTAATACCCCCTTGAACCATAAGTACGGGATTGGTCTTTCGAATGTTCTCTTTAGCATTCTTAAGCATCCCATGAAGCTCGATGACTGTCTTGTTCATTGCATGCATGTTATAATTCATGATAAATGGATCATAATCATCAATCAATGAACCCAAGATCAATTCAGTGGCCAATTCTTTTGGCACTTATACCTTAAGCTTCTTAAGAGTATCAAGATACCCTTTCATCTTGAGTACATGAGTACTAACGGGAGTACCTACAACCATCTTACAAGAAATCAAGGCCTTTGTTGTCACAAACCTTTCGTGACGAGCTTGCTCTTGGAACATCTCATTGAGGTGCACCATGATCGCATAAGCCTCTTGGTCCATGAATTACTTTTGCAAATCGGGCACCATAGTGGCTAGCATCTGATAGGTCACATCATTAGAGTCACTCTTTTTAGTCTCAAAAGATTCCTTTTGAACTGCAGAGGCATTTGTAGCAGGTTCCTCAGGCAAGGATGTATCTAAAACATATGACTTCTTCTCTTGCTTGAGAACGATTCTCAAGTTTCGAGACCAGTCTATGAAATTGGTGCCATTCAATTAGTCCTTTTCTAGGACCGATCGCAATGAAATGTTGTTGTTTGAAGATGCCATTTTTCAATCTACAATAAAACTTAGCAAGATTAAATGAGGTCTTATAACGATCCCATAAACCGAATTAATATCCCTTTAAATAATTTGCATTAGTGATTTAATGTAGGCTAAGATCCACTTTTCATGACTTATTAGTCAAGCTGAGCTTGTACACCTAACAAGTTAAGTTACTTAGGTAGAAAAACTCCAATCATGTCTCGTATATGACTCTTGGATCAAATGGGCTAACATCTTAAGATGTTATTGCACAAACCCATTTATTAATTGCCTAGGTTCTGGCATCCCTTTTCATGTTAAGTCCAGCCTACATTCACAAACCATGCCTCACAAAGATAATTTGGCGCATATAGGACTCCTAGTCTACTTGACTGATGATCGATGCCTTGACATGTTTCGAATTAGGAAGGCAACTTTGTGGCTTACTATTTTAGGGATTTATTTTATTACAGCTTACATGGTATATGCTTTGTCATCCATTCATAGCCTGCATATATATATATAATTGCATAATGTAAAGCATGACAAATATAGGCTCAAAAACTTACAACTAAGATTCTATACTATTACATATGAATCTTCAAGTTGGGCTTCTCCACTCCGATGGGCTTCGTCTTGATTTAAAAAGTCTTCAAATAAATTCTATACTAAGAAATAAATGAAATTTTTATAATAATCCATAATGGCACGTAGGCCATATTTAATTACAAAAATTCAGGGCCCATGAATGCACCATGCATATCCATTCATCACACAAAACAAGCAAATAAATACACATAACATTCATGGATAAAACAAAGTCCAATTTTAATTAATTTAGCCAAGCCCATTAATGAAAATTGTGTACTTGCACTTTTAAGAGAAGACCTCATGATGGGCCTGGGCCAAAGCCCAATGGACTAAATCCCCTTATTGAATAATTTCTCTTAAAAGCCCAAAACACAAACTAGTTAGATTTGTGCTATAAATCAACTCTAGCATAATTTCCAATTTTACCATTTTTAATATTATGTCATACAACCCATAAATATTAAAAATACATATAATATGAACCAACATGAATTAAACATAAAAATTCATGAAGAACATATGTCATATATGACATATATACTAAAACAAACAAACAACAATGAAACTAGTTGTTTAATGCTCATATAATGCCACAAACAATGCACAAACACTTAAAATGATTTTATGAGCCATTTAATAATTTAAATAAGGTCATAAACATTGAGTTAAGGTTCTGTTTAGATCTAATCTAAATGTGCTTTTTCCATTTTAATTAAAACATAACAAATAATATTGATTAAACATACAACAAACACAAACTAGTCATAGTTTTAAGTGATTTTAAAATTAACCAATTAAATTGTCATGGACCAGAATTAAAATAATTTTTAAAATATTTCCAGACCTGTTATTAATTTCTAAAAATCACTTACAAACAAGCCAACCACATTTTTACATTTAATTTTAAAAACTAGTTGTTAAACAAACACATATAATGCAAACTAGCACCTAGTTTAAAGATTAACATGTACAATCAGATATGTATAATTAAAATCAACCATCAAAAGCTATAAGAACATCTTAGGACAATATATTAACATGTCATAATAATTATAATACCTAAATAATCATTTAAAATAATTTTTACACTAAAATAATGCAAAAATTCAAAACAGAAAATTTCAGCATTGTGGTTTTATGCAATACCGATTTTTTAATCAATATTTAATGTATCCAAAGTACCAGAATAAGCATGGTTAGGCTCTGATACCACTGAATGGATATCACATGGCATATATATGAAGATCATGTAGCAGAAAAATAAAAATATTGATCATTCATGCCACACAATATACGACAAAGAATCGAAACATACAATTTTAGAGTTTTAAAACTTACAAGCTTGGATGCTCTTGAAAACTTGATTTTACGATGGAAAATGTATAAGATAGACTTATACACTTCAGATATAACACCAATACCAAAGGAGCAGCCCTTACACCACACCACTCTATGCTCTCACACACACTTGCAAAGATAGCTTAAAATCAAAAGTGCTAGCTCTATGATTGTGTATTCGGCAATAGAAATGGTTTGAAGCCACAAGATCTGATTTTTTTCTTGCTTTAGGTTGCCATTGCTGCCCTAGAACACAAGAGAACAATAAAGAGTTCTTTCCCTTTGAGTAATTCGGCCAAGAGAGAAAAAGAGCAAAAAAAGGCTAGCATTTTATTCTTTTAATTTATTAATATATATCACTTGTTTTAGGTCAAGTGTGAATGCTGAAATTTAGTGATAATTTCAGCCTCCATCACTTCCTAATTAAGAGATATATCTTAGTTTAAATTCTATTAGAATTTAAATTCAAATGGCATTAGTCATTTAATCAAAACAAATTTACTTATTTAAGGTGATTAGTTGCCGAATTCAACTAGGATTCCTAGCTTGAATTTTGGCTACATTAATTCCCTCTTAAGTATTATATTTTGATTAAATACAATTTAGGATTTAATACTCAATTAACTTAATTATACATAGATAATTAATTAATTGAAATTAAACCTAGCACATGCCAATAAATTTCTCTCATGACCAACTGTTAACAGATTTGCCTTAAACAGCTAGCTGTTTAATGTAAAATAACAGTTCTATAGATTTGCCAGGAAAAAACCTTATTTGACAAATTTGCCTTAAATAGCTATCTGTTTAAGGCAAAATCGGAGCTGAACAATTTGCCTAAAATAACAAGCTGTTTAAGGCAAAAAACCTATTTAACAGATTTGTCTAAAACAGCAAGCTGTTTAAGGAAAAAATTTGTTTACCCATTGCATACATTAATTAATGGATTTATTGATGTGCTTACTGGTTTAGCTTTCATCATTTTGAACTTCTTCAACAGCTCCTTTGTGTACTTAACTTGATTAATAAAAATTCCATCCTTATTTTGATGTCTTTGTAGTCCCAAAAGGAAGGTTAATTCTCTCATCATACCAATCTCAAATTCTTCTTTCATTTATTTTTCAAATTCCTTCTACATTGAGATGTTAGTAGCTCCAAATACAATATCATCCATATAAAATTGTACAAGCATGATATGATTTTTTTCATGTCTTATAAACAAAGTATTATCAACTTTACCTCTTGAAAAATTATGTTCAATTAAAAAACTTGAAAGCCTTTCATACCAAGCTCTAAGAGCATGCTTTGAACCATATAAAGATTTTGATAATTTAAAAACATGGTTAGGAAAATCTAGATTTTTAAAACCTAGTGGTTATTGCTGTAGTGTAAATTTTATTATCCTAGTCTCTAAGACTTAGATATAGTGAGTAGGGTGCAGAACTCTAGGAGTCAATATGTATGTATAAGTTATATTTTATATTAATCGAATAGGTATAAAGATGGATATGCTATAATAATTTTGAGTGATTTTTTTTATACTAAAGTGTTTACTAAATTAAACAAATCAATCTAATCTAAATTATAACTATCAATTAATCAAGTAAGATATTAGAATTACAAGATATAACTTGATAATATAAAGATTCAATAAAACACATATACATGTAATAAATGAAGAATAAGGTCTACTATCCCTTAAATAAAGGCATTTTTGTCTAGAGTCCATAAGCACTTTTATGTCATTGTAGAGATAGATGAAAACCATAAAGTACTATGCCTATTCTTTAACCCCTCAAAGTGAAATGCCAGTCTGCTTAGTGATTTCTGGACTTTAAGTAAATTCAATTACCTTTCCACTAAAAGGCCTCAATTCTCATTATAAAAAATTGATTAACACATTGGATATGGTGATCAAGTAAACATAACAAGTTAAACACCCAATTGAACTTAAATCATTCATGTAAAAAATAAGATAATTGTATTAATAAGGATCAATTCATACTTGTAATTCCAATGATCAAAATTAGCCTAAATACATCACTACAAAAAATTGCCAATTAGCGACGGCCATTTTTTTGTCGCAAATTTTGCGATGGATTCGCGACTGTTTTACAATTTCGTTGTAGGGAGGATATTTTCTATTTTTTTGCAATGAAATATCAACATAAAGAAAAAACAGTCGCTAATTATTGGCGCGAAGTATACGCGCCATGTTTTGCGATGGAATTAGCGACGAATATTTCCATCGCTAAATTTTATATTTTTTTATTCATGAAATTAGTTCTAGAAAATTTAGCGACGAACATTTTAGTTGTTAATTTTGGCGGGAAAATATAGTGCCTTTTTTTCGACGGTTTAGCGACTGGAATCGGTCTGTCGCTAATAGTAATTTGTTATAATAATACAATTAGCGACGAAATAATTTAGTCGCTAATCCGTCGCAAATAAATTAAAAAATATATTTTTTTAAAATTTCACTCACATGATTTATGTATAGTTTCAAGTAATTTTATTATAGACAAAATGAAATGAATATTTTATTTATTAACAGAAAATTATAAATTATTTTAGAAGTTATTAATAATTTTTTTATCAATTATACCAAAATCTAAAGTTATTTATTTAAAAAATTTATATTTTTAATAATAATAATAAACTAATTGTTACTATTATTATATAGCTACGTGTTCATGATTAATATTAATAAATATTTATAAAATAGTAATATAAAATTAATTATTTAATTTAAAATAATAATAAAAAAATTTGTAATTAATTTTTATTTTATAAAATTTAAGTCAAATATTAAATTATTAGAAATTCTATTGATTTATTTATCAATTATCCCCAAATATAAACTTACTTATTTAAAAAAATTAAATTTTAATAATAATAATAAAGTAATTTTTATATTTATTATATAGTCATTTTACGAAAAATAATAAATATAAATATTTATAGGATAATAATATAAAGTTTATTATTTCATTTAAATGATTATGAAAAGTTTATAATTTATTTTTATTTTGTTAAAATTTCTAGTAAATTTTAAATTATTGAAAAATTTTAGTTATATATATTTATAAAATTATCCTTAAATACAAGGATAAAATGATGAAATTTGGTAGGGATATTTTAGTAATTTCAAAAATTTACCCTATATATTAAAAAGACATTTTCTCTCCACTACAAAAAAAAAATACAGAATAGCGATGAAAATTTGCGAGGACAATAAAATTTGTTGCTAAATGCACCATTTAGTGGCTAGTGGGAAAATAGATTTTACGACAATTTAGCGATAAATAATTTATGTTGTAGCTAATTTTTGGCGCCAATATTATTAGGGGCTAGTGGGAAAATAGATTTTATGACAATTTAGCGATAAATAATTTATGTTGTAGCTAATTTTTGGCGCCAAAATATTGGCGCAAAAAATAGAGACGACTTTGCGAGCACAAAATCCTCGCTAAATCTTAATTTATGGCTAAAATGATTTATGAACCATTTAGCGAGGACTTAGCGATGACTTAATCCTTGCTAATTTTGTGAGAAACAAATCCTCGCTAAGTTAGCGAGGACAAATCCCTCGCTAACGGTCAAATGGTTTTGTATTTGATATATGAAGGATTTGGCGAGGACATTATCCTCGCTAATTTTGCTAGGACGAAAATTCTCGCTAACGGTCAAATGGTTTTGTATTTGATATATGAAGGATTTGGCGAGGACATTGTCCTCGCTAATTTTGCTAGGACGAAAATCCTTGCTAAATTAGCGAGGGAATCGTGAATCACATGCCATTTGGTTTATGAAGGATTTGCCAAGGACATTGTCCTCGCTAATTTTGCTAGGATTAAAATCCTCGCTAAATTGGCGAGGACAATTCCCTCGCCAAATAGTGAATCACATGCCATTTGGTTTATGAAGGATTTGGTGAGGACATTGTCCTCGCTAATTTTGCTAGGACTAAAATCCTCGCTAAATTGGCGAGGGCAATTGCCTCGCCAAACCGTGAATCACATGCCATTTGGTTTATGAAGGATTTGGAGAGGACATTGTCCTTGCTAATTTTGCTAGGACTAAAATCCTCGCTAAATTGGCGAGGGAATTGTCCGTTGTCAAACCTTGAATCACATACTATTTGGTTTATAAAGGATTTGGCGAGGACATTGTCCACGCTAATTATACTAGGACTAAAATCCTCGCTAAATTGGTGAGGATAATTGCCTCGCCAAACCGTGAATCACATGCCATTTGATTTATGAATGATTTGGCTAGGACATTGTCCTCACTAATTTTGCCAGGACTAAAATTCTCGCTAAATTGGAGAGGATAATTTCCTCGCCAAACCGTGAATCACATGCCATTTGGTTTATGAAGGATTTGGCGAGGAAATTGTACTTGCTAATTTTTCTAAGACTAAAATCCTCGCTAAATTGGCGAGGACAATTCCCTCGCCAAATCGTGAATCACGTGCTATTTGTTTTATGAAGGATTTGGCGAGGACATTGTCCTCGCTAATTTTGCTAGGACTAAAATCCTCGCTAAATTGGCGAGGATAATTGCCTCGCCAAACCGTGAATCACATGCCATTTGGTTTATGAATGATTTGGCTAGGACATTTTCCTTTCTAATTTTTCTAGGACTAAAATCCTTGCTAAATTGGTGAGGACAATTTCGTCGCTAAACCTTGAATCACATGCCATTTGATTTATGAAGGATTTGGCGAGGACATTGTCCTCGCTAATTTTGCTAGTGATGGAATATGACATGATATGTTCATGGTAATCGTGTAGCGGAAAAACGATGAAAAGCAATCATACATGCCAAACAATTCCATAACAAGAATCGAAACATGCAATTTTAGGGTTTTTACAACTTACAACTTTTGATGCCTTTTAATCTTGAATTTGGTGATGACCAGCAACTAAGATGACTTTATCTGCCTTAGATCTTGATCACCAATGCCAAGGAATAGCCTTTTACGCCACTCCCTCTATTCTCACACACACACTTGCAAAGATGGCTTAAAATAGAGATTGCTAGCTCTCTTTTAAAGTATTGTGTAAAGGCAATGGTTTGAAGCTACAAGACTTGATCTTGCACTTCTTTTAGGTGCTATTAATGTCAAGAACACAAGAAAGCAAGAAAGTATTCTTCCCCTTGTGTATTTTGGCCAAAAGAGAAAAATTGTTCACCTTGTCAAAAATATAATTAATTAATTTATATCATTAATTTAGGAAAGATAGGTCATACCAAAATCCCTTAGAATTAGGAATATATTTAGCCTCAATCACTTCCTAATTAAGTGATTTAAATTAATTCAAACTCTATTAGGTTTCAAATTTAAATGGCATTAGTCATTTAATCAAAATAAACTTATTTTCGAATTAATTGGTTGCCGAATTTTAGCCACATTAATTCCCTCTCAAGTATTATATTTAGATTAAATACAATTTAGAATTTAATACTCAATCAACTTAATTATACATAGATAATTAATTAATTGAAATTAAAACTAGCATATGCCAATAAATTTTTCTCGTGTAACAACTGTTAACATATTTGCCTAAAACAGCTAGCTGTTTTAGCCAAAAAACTTGTTTGAAAGATTTTCCTAAAACAGCTAGCTGTTTTAGGCAAAATCGCACCTTGACAGTTTTGGCTGTTTTAGGTGAAAAAATTGTTTTTACATATTTGTCTGTTTTAGGCAAAAATCTGTTTACCCATTTTATGCATTAATTTGACTTTAAATAAAAGTCCAAATTAATTCCCAATACACTATTTAAATATTTTAAGCCCAATGCTTTGTGTGTGATTCTATAGGTCCATTTAATATTGGCAATGAATTAATAAATTAATTCAAAGGCTATATATATTCTCTAGCAAGATATTATAACATTCCAAATTAAATGAAAATGCATATGACATTTAGTGACCTAATGTAATTTTGCATAGTCCCTTACCCATAAATATCAGAATTAATATAAGGCATTGAACCAGTCATCCTTATATATATTAATTCCTTTCTTGATATTCCAGTGACACTGAACTCTCAGATAAATAATGATTACTCATTATTTCATCTCGGTATGGCCATACACTTCTCAATTCACTGATCAAGTGGCCGATGATATTTTCTCTCTTATCGAAAGGGGTAATCCCTTCACTTCTCTCATGCTTTCTAACATGAATCAATGCATATCCAATCATACCCGTAATTGTCACTATGTTACGAGCACGTTAGGTGTATGTCAAAGTACACAGTAATTCATAAAGAGTTTCATAGAGATTTTCGGTCTAAGAACTCCAATACAAAATTTGCATATAAGAAACACTTATGACTTGTACCATGTAGTATTCTCATGAGCGGATCGTATCCAGATACCATGTTCTTTAACATGTATCTATGATCTCTGATTGACACTCTTGTCCTAATAATCCGTAAGACTGAACTCATAATATCAGAGAGAGCATACTAGTCTTAATTCATTGTTATTCCCATAACAATGACTGATTAGGGATGTTTAGAATGAAGTCTCATTTGTTTCAAGGTCTTACAACCATGTGCCTCACACATGATAACTTAAACCGAAATGACAGTCTTGGATAGTTCTATCAATTGATATGCACAGGATTACAAAAGATGGAACAAATGCCTCATTTTATTAATTCAAAGTGTTTTATTATAATGCATTGGGTATAGGGCTTACACTAACAATCTCCCACTAGCACTAGTCCCAATTGGATATAGCCCTAAGACTGAACACTCTCAAATGAGCTTCGTGCAGATTTGGATGCCACTATTTCATCAAAGGATCTGCTACATTGTCTTCACTTGCTATCTTGCTAACCTTGACGTCCCCACGATCAATGATTTCTCTGATCAGGTGGTACCTCTTGAGTATGTGTTTGGATTTTTGGTGTGACCGGGGCTCCTTGGCCTGTGCGATGGCCCCGTTGTTTTCACAGAAAATTTCTAATGGATCTAGGATGCTTGGGACCACTCCTAATCCAGAAATGAAATTTTTAATCCAAACAGGCTCTTTTGCAGCCTCACTCACTGCAATATACTCAGATTCAGTAGTTGAGTCGGCAACGGTCTCTTGCTTTGAGCTTCTCCAGCTGACAGCACCACCGTTCAAAACAAAAACAAAACCAGATTGCAATCTAGAATTTTGAGTGCTGGTCTGAAAAGCAGCATCGGCATAACCTTGTATGACGAGCTCTTCATGACCACCATACACCAAGAAGTGATTCTTAGTCCTTCGCAGGTACTTCAGAATCCCTTTTACAGCAGATCAGTGCTTCTCACCAGGGTCTTGCTGAAACCTGCTGGTTACATTTAGTGCATGAGCAACATCCAACCTAGTACATGGCATAGCATACATGATAGATCCAATAGCAGATGCATATGGGATTCTACTCATGTTGTCCCTTTCCTCTTTGGTTTTAGGGCACTGTTCATTAGTCAAAGGAACTCCCAAAGCCAAAGGTATGTACCCTTTCTTTGAGTCTCCCATGCTAAAATGCTTTAGTACTTTGTCTATGTACTTTTTTTGACTTAGTCCCAAAAGCCTATTCGATCTATCTCTATAGATTTGAATACCAAGTATTGTCTCGGCTTCACCTAAGTCTTTCATTGAGAAACATTTTCCCAACCATTGCTTAACCTTTTGCAATGTTGGAATGTCATTCCCAATGAGAAGGATGTCGTTCACATATAGGACCAGAAATACTACTATGCTCCCACTAACCCTCTTGTACACACAAGGCTCATCTTCATTCTTGATGAAGTCAAATTCCTTGACAGCCTCATCAAAATGAAGATTCCAACTTTGGGATGCTTGCTTTAATCCATAAATGGATTTTTAAAGCTTGTAAACCTTCTTAGGATGCTTGGGATTGACAAAACATTCAGGCTGTGTCATATACACATCCTCAAGTAAATTTCCATTGAGGAAAGCAGTTTTGACATCCATTTGCCATATCTCATAATCATGATATACAGCTATGGAAAGCAAGATCCTAATGGACTTGAGCATGACTACAGGCAAAAAAGTCTCGTCATAGTCTACACTATGAGTTTATCGAAAACCTTTTGCTACTAGTCTACCTTTGTAGGTCTTATCAGCTTTGAGTTTAAATAGCCACTTGCATTAAATTACCTTAGCACCTTCCGGTGGATCAACCAAGGTCCAAACCTAGTTATCATACATTGATTGCATCTCGAATTTCATGGCTTCAAGCCAATTTTTCGAGTCTGGGCTCTCAATAGCTTCTCGGTAGGTAGTAGGATCCTCACGATCTATTAACTCAATAGTGTCACTATCGGTGATTAGAAATCCATATCTTTCAATCTCCCGACGTACCCTACCAGACCTTCTAGGTTCTTGTGTACTGGGTTCTTGTTCCACAACTGGTTGTGAACTTGATCCCATTTCCAACTCATCCTCTATAGGATTTTGTGGCACTTGAATTTCTCCAAGTTCTACTTTACTCCCACTGTCTTTCTTGAGAAGGAACTCCTTTTCCAAGAAAACAGCCTTGCGAGCAACAAATACTTTATTCTCGGCTTGTGAGTAAAAGTAGTATCCCTTTGTTTCTTTAGGATAACCCACAAACAAGCAGACAGTGGATTTGGACTCTAGTTTTTCAGATGTTAATTTCTTAACATGTGCTTCACAGCCCCAAATCCTGAGAAAGGATATATTGGGTTCTTTCCCAGTCCATACCTCGTATGGTGTCTTCTCATCTGCTTTAGTTGGTGTATGGTTTAGTAGAAACGCAGCAATTTCTAATGCATAACCCCAAAAAGAGATAGAAAGATTAGCTTGACTCATCATAGATCGAACCATGTCCAACACAGTTCGATTTCTCCTTTCGAACACACCATTCCATTGTGGTGTTTTGGGAGGAGTGAGCTGTGAAATAATACCACACTCTTTTAGATGATTGTCAAACTCTTGGCTTAAGTATTCGACACCTCGATCTAAGTGAATGGCTTTTATACTTTTGCCAAGTTGGTTTTCTACTTCGTTATTAAACTCTTTGAATTTCTCAAAAGTTTCAGATTTGTACTTCATTAGATAGACATAGCCATATCTACTGAAGTCATCTGTGAATGTCACGAAGTAGCTAAAACCACCTCTAGCTTGTGTACTTAATGGTTCACATACATCGGTATGTATTAGTTCCAATAAGCCATTAGTCCTTTCACCTTTCTTGTTAAAAGGACTCTTTGTCATTTTTCCATGCAAACATGGCTCGCATGTGTCATAAGACTCTAAGTCGAATGACCCAAGCACTCCAGTTTTGTGGAGTCTTGAAATGCATTTTTCGTTTACATGTCCTAAACGACAATGCCAGAAGTAAGTAGGGTTCAATTCGTTTGATTTAACCCTCTTTGTATTAATGTTGTATATGGACTCTTTGTTTTGTAAATCAAGGATATAAAGGCCATTTTGCAACATGGCATTGCCATAAGAAATGCCTTGGTGATGAATATGAGCATTGCCATTTTTAATAACAAAATCAAATTCATCCAAATCCAAACAAGAAACTGAAATATTATTTCTGCTCATGGCAGGCACATAATAACAAATTTTCAAAAATAAACAAAGTCCGAAAGGTAAAGTGAGTTGGTAGTCGCTTATCTCCATGGCAGCAACTCGTCCTCCATTCCCCACACGGAGGTCCACTTCATTCTTCCCAAGTAACCGCCTATTTCTTAGCCCCTATACATTTGAACAAATGTGAGAACCACAACCGATATCCAATACCCAAGTGATAGAAATAGAAAGGTTAATCTCAATAACAAAAATACCAGAACTGGACGCTTTAGCTCCATTCTTCTTTTGTTCTTCCTTGAAGAGAGCACAATTCTTCCTCCAATGCCCTATCTTATTGCAATGGAAGCAAGTGCTCTCACTCTCTTTGAGCTTCTGTGCCTTGGGCTTGGATTGGGCCTGAGGTGCACTCCCAGTTGACTTGAACCGAGCCAGGTCATTCTTGGGTTTTGCCTTTCCCTTAGTGGGTCCCTTCTTAATGCCCCCTTGAGCCATCAATACGGGATTGGTCTTTCGAATGTTCTCTTCAACATTCTTAAGAATTCCATAAAGCTCAGTGACTGACTTGTTCATTGCATGCATGTTATAATTCATCACAAATGGATCATAATTCATAATCATCAGTCAATGATCCTAAGATCAAGTCAATGGCCAATTCCTTTGGCACTAGTACCTCAAACTTCTCAAGAGTATCAAGATACCCTTTCATCTTGAGTACATGGGTACTAATAGGAGTACCCGCAACCATCTTACAAGAAATTAAAGCCTTTGTTGTCACAAACCTCTCGTGACGAGCTTGCTCTTGGAACATCTCCTTGAGGTGCACCATGATCGCATAAGCCTCTTGGTCCATAAATTGCTTTTGCAAGTCAGGCACCATTGTGGCTAGCATCAAACAGGTCACATCATTGGAGTCGCTCTTATTGGTCTCAAAAGTTTCCTTTTGAACCGTAGAGGCGTTCCTAGTAGGTTCTTCAGGCAAGGGTGCATCCAAAATATACGACTTTTTCTCTTGCTTAAGAACTATTCTTAAGTTTCGAGATCAGTCTATGAAATTTGTGCCATTCAATTTGTCCTTTTCAAGGACCGATCACAATGAGAAATTGTTGTTTGAAGATGCCATTTTCAATCTACAATAAAATTTAGGAAGATTAAATGAGGTCTTATTTATGATCCCACAAACCGAATTAATATCCCTTTAAATAATTCACGTTAGTGATTTAATGTGGGCCAAGATTCACTTTTCACAACAACTTATTAGTCAAGCTGAGCTTGTACACCTAATAAGTTAAGTTACTTAGGTAGGAAAACTCCAATCATGCCTCGTACATGACTCTTGGATTAAATGGGCTAACATCTTAAGATGTTATAGCACAAACCCATTTATTAGCTGCCTAGGTCCAGGCATCCCTTTCCATGTTAAGTCCAACCTACATTAACAACCCATGCCTCACAAAGATAATCAAGCGCATCTAAGACTCCTAGTCTAAGTGACTAATGATCGATGCCTTGACATATTTCGAATTAGGAAGGCAACTTTGTGACTTACTATTTTAGGGATTCATTTTATTACGGCTTACATGGCATATGCTTTGTCATCCATACATAGCATGCATATATATATAATTGCATAAAGTAAAGCATGACAAACATGGGCCCAAAAACCTAAAACTAAGATTCTATACTATTACATAAGAATCTTTGAGTTTGACTTCTCCACTCCTGTGGGCTTCATCTTGATTTACAAAGTCTTCAAGTATATTCTATTCTAAGAAATAAATGAAACTTTTACAACAAAATATAATGGCTCACAGGCCATATTTAATTACAAAATCCAGGGCCTATGAATGCATCATGCATATCCATTCATCACACCAAACTAGCAAATAAATATACATAACATTCATGGATAAAACAAAGTCCAATTTTATTTAATTTAGCCAAGCCCATTAATGGAAATTGTGTACTTGAACCTTTAAGAGAAGACCCCGTGATGGGCCTGGGCCAAAGCCCAATGGACTAAATCCTCTTATTGAATAAGTTCGCTTAAAAGCCCAAAACACTAACTAGTTAAATTTGTGCTATAAATCAACTCTAGTATAATTTCCAATTTTTTCATTTTTAATTTTATGTCATATAGCCCATAAACATTAAAAATACATATAATATGTAATAACATGAATTAACAATATAAAATCATGAAGAACACATATATAGTACACGTCATTCATGCAAAAACAAACAAACAACAAAAACTAGTTATTTAATGCTTATGAAATGCCATAAAATGCACAAACACTTAAATCAATTTTATGAGTCATTTAATAATTTAAATAAGGTCATCAATATTGATTTAATATTCTATACCAATCTGATCTAAATGTTTTTTTACCATTTTAATCAAAACAAAACAAACAATGTTGATTAAACATGTAACAAACACAAACTAGTCATAGTTTTAAGTGATTTTAAAATTAATCAATTAAATTGTCATGGACCAGAATTAAAAAAAATTTAAAATATGTCCAGACCTGATATTTAATCTTTAAAAATCACTTACAAACATTCCAAAATCGTTTTTACATTTAATATTGAAAACTAGTTGTTAAACTAATAATTAACATGCCAACTAGCACCTAGTTTTAATATTAACATGTACCATCAGATATTATTAATTAAATCCGACCATTAACAGCTCCTAGAAAATTTTAGGACAGTATATTAACATGTCATATTAATTATAATGCCTATCTAATCAATTAAAATCGTTTTTACACCAAAACAATGCAAAAATCTCAAAACAGAAAATTTCAGCATTGCATGTTTTCAAAATAACGATTTTTAATTAATTTTTCATGCATCTAAAGCACTAAAATAAGCATGTTTAGGCTTTGATACCATTGATGGACTATGACATGATATGTTCATGGTAATCATGCAGCAAAAAAACGATGAAAAATAATCATACATGCCAAATAATTCCATAACAAGAATCGAAACATGCAATTTTAAGGTTTTTACAACTTACAACTTTTGATGCCTTTTAAATCTTGAATTTTGTGATGACCAACAACTAAGATGACTTTATCTGCCTTAGATCTTGATCACCAATGCCAAGGAACAACCTTTTACGCCACTCCCTCTATTCTCGCACACACACTTGCAAAGATGGCTTAAAATAAAGATTGCTAGCTCTCTTTTAAAGTATTGTGTAAAGGCAATGGTTTGAAGCTACAAGACTTGATCTTGCACTTCTTTTAGGTGCTATTAATGCCAAGAACACAAGAAAGCAAGAAAGTATTCTTCCCCTTGTGTATTTCGGCCAAAAGAGAAAAATTGTTCACCTTGTCAAAAATAGAATTAATTAATTTATATCATTAATTTAGGAAAGATAGGTCATACCAAAATCCCTTAGAATTAGGACTATATCAGCCTCCATCACTTCCTAATTAAGTGATTTAAATTAAGTCAAACTCTATTAGGTTTCAAATTTAAATGGCATTAGTCATTTAATCAAAATAAACTTATTTTGAAATTAATTGGTTGCCGAATTTTGGCCACATTAATTCCCTCTCAAGTATTATATTTTGATTAAATACAATTTAGAATTTAATACTCAATCAACTTAATTATACATAGATAATTAATTAATTGAAATTAAAACTAGCATATGCCAATAAATTTTTCTCGTGTAACAACTGTTAACATATTTACCTAAAACAGCCATAACTTGTTTGACAGATTTAGCTGTTTTAGGCAAAATCGCACCTTGGCAATTTTGCCTAAAACAGCTAGTTGTTTTAGGCAAAAATCTGTTTACCCATTTTATGTATTAATTTGACTTTAAATAAAAGTCCAAATTAATTCCTAATACACTATTTAAATATTTTAAGCCCAATGCTTTGTGTGCGATCCTATAGGTCCATTTAATATTGGCAATGAATTAATAAATTAATTCAAAGGCTATATATATTCTCTAGCAAGATATTATAGCATTCCAAATTAAATGAAAATGCATATGGCATTTAGTGACCTAATGCAATTTTGCATAGTCCCTTACCCATAAATATCAGAATTAATATAAGGCATGGAACTAGTCATCCTTATATATATTAATTCCTTTTTTGATATTCCAGTGACATTGAACTCTCAGATAAATAATGATTACTCATTATTTCATCTTGGTATGGCCATACACTTCTCAGTTCACTGATCAAGTGGCTGATAATATTTTCTCTCTTATCGAGAGGGGTAATCCCTTCACTTCTCTCATGCTCTCTAACATGAATCAATGCATACCCAATCATACCTATACTTGTCACTCTGTTACGAGCACGTTAGGTGTATGTCAAAGTACACAGTAATTCATAAAGAGTTTTATAGAGATTTTAGGTCTAAGAACTCCAATACAAAACTTTCATATGAGAAACACTTATGACTTGTACCATGTAGTGTTCTCATGAGCGGATCGTATCCAGATACCATGTTCTTTAACATGTATCTATGATCTCTGATTGACACTCTTATTCTAATGATCCGTAAGACAGAACTCATAATATCAGAGAGAGCATACTAGTCTTAATTCATTGTTATTCCCATAACAATGACTGACTAGGGATGTTTAGAATGAAATCTCATTTGTGTCAAGGTCTTACAACCATGTGCCTCACACAAGATAACTTAAACTGAAACGACATTCTTGGATAGTTCTATCAATTGATATGCACAGGAATACAAAAGATAGAACAAATGCCTCATTTTATTAATTCAAAGTGTTTTATTACAATGCATTGGGGCTAGGGCTTACACTAACAACTAGGACTAAAATCCTCGCTAAATTGGCAAGGACAAATCCCTCGCTAACGGGTAAATACTTTGGCATTTGACATATGAACTGTTAAGTCCTTGCTAATTTTGCGAGAAACAAATCCTCGCTAAATTAACAAAAATTAGATAATTATATTTTAGCTATTTTATATAATTTAAATTTTATTTATTTTTAATTTTGTAAATTTAGTTAAGATATTTTTAGCAAAAATTAAATAAACTAAATTATTATTATTTAAATTAACTAAATTAAATTAAATTATTATTTTATATTTAATAATATTAATTATTATTAATTATATAATAAAAACTTTGATGCATTAAATTAATGTTATTTAAATTAAATAAATTAAATTAAATTAAATCAAATTATTATATTTATATTCAATAATTAATATTAATTCTTATTAATTATATAATAAAAGAAATAAATTATGAGTATAATTTTCACTACATTAGCTTGGAAAGATGTTGTCGCCAATTTTGCGAGAGGTGAGGCCTAGCTAGTTTTCCAAATTTTTTGGCAGGATACAAAAGGGAGTTGGCAGGATATATTTTTTCTAAAACCTTATTTCCCTTCTATGTTGCCGTCTTCTTTCCCCCCTCTCTCTTTCTCTTACAGGTCGATGTGGCCTGTAAGATCGCTTCTATTCCTGAAATTGAGGTATCGGCCTCCTCTTCCTCTGTCGATTTGCATAAGAAAGCTGAAGAGAAGGATCGAGTTTGTGTTAAGAGGAAAACCTTGAAGGCGGTGCTTAAACAGTACTAGGACTACAAGGTTGGAAGTTGCTGCTGGGACTGCAAGGTTGGAAGTTGCTGCTGGAGGTTTGCTGTGTTGAGATGCTAAAATTTTTTATGTCTTGAAAAGGTTCTGAGTCTACTTGCGGCTGTCTTCCATTTTTCTTCAGAGTTCGTTTTGCTCCTTCACCCGTGTTTTTTTAGCCCCATTTTGATAATTTCTATTGCATATAGTTCAGGGTCAGGAAACTTAGTGCAGGTTATGCATCTACTCTATGAAACATAGAATTTGAAGTAGTCTCGAGAACTTTGGATGTGGCTTCTGATGCTATTGAATCTAATTCGACTACACTTCGTAGGTATTTTATATTTTATTTCGTCAATACTTTATTTTTTGGTGAGTAAATTTGCTGAGAATTATCTTGTAATATTCCAGCACATCCTCTGTTCATGTTGGGGCAACTGATGTTGTGGATCCCCATTTTATTGATTAGCCTATATATCTCATGCTTGGTTTTCATTTCTCAGCTAGCCTTACAAAGCAAATTAAACTTGACCGCTATTTGCATCCACACTTTTGATATTATATGAGGGAGGTCAGAACTGTTGTTTATTCTCGGTTCTTAGAATCCTATAAGAGCGTGACAATTGAAGTAATGGCTAAGGCTTTTGGTGTGACGGTGGATTTCATTGATATGTAAGCTGTTCAATTTCCTATTGCCTCTGGTTCTAGTTTTCTATCTCTTTACTGTTAACTTTCTAGAATTTGAAATGGTGAAACCATACTAATCCAAACTTCTCTATGTTTACAGGGAATTATCACGTTTTATTGCAGCAGGGAAGCTTCATTGCAAGATTGACAAGGTTGCAGGTGTTCTTGAAACTAACCGTCCTGATGCAAAGAATGCTCTATACCAAGCTACTATTAAGCAAGGAGACTTCTTATTAAATTGGATCCAAAAGCTCTCTCGTGTTATTGATCTGTGAAGCTTGTAGGTGGTTTTTGTGACATGTAAGTGACCTCAAAATTTGAGGTGTTGGAAAAAAGATGGACTTCATGTTGCTACATGAGTGGCTTGCAATGATGGCCACTTGGTCCATCATAAGTCATGACTTCTCATCTTCTTTATGCTTGTTTAGCATTTAATGCACAAGATATATCTTATTCTTGTTTTTGTTGGTTTCAGTCGAAGGCTTTGGTTAATACTGATGGCAGAAAAGCAAAAATTCTGGTAATAATTTTATGCCTCCAAACTTGCTTATTTATGTGGCCAAACTTTTTTTTCCTACTTTGCTTGTATTTGTTGCTCTTCTAATTAAAGTGCATTTATGCTAATCTAAATCTGCTTTTTTAAGGAGTTATTATGGAGGTTCCTGAAATCATTCTTAGATGTGTTAGTCGAGATGAAGCTACTCTGGCTGTGGCCCAAAAGGTGTGCTTAATTTTTCTGGAGTCCTACTTACATGAAATTTGATTGCCTGTGCATTAATTTGACCTTTGGTTTTCTATTGCCTTCAAGTTCAGCCATGGAAGTAACCTACTTTGGAACATTTTCTTCAAGGTTTGGTGTGAATTGTTATTGCCTGGATTTTTGCTTCATGAACTTAATATTTATGCAGGTTTTCAAGGGTTTATATGAAAATGCATCCAATAATTTTCACTTTAATGCTTGTCTTGCAATTCTGGCTACTATAGTTTGTCCTGGTTCCTGTGTCATTTATTTAAATAATTTCATGGGGTTCTATATATGCAATTCAATAGATGCTATAATTTGAATATTGAGCAATAGCTGTGTGGTAGATCTGTTTTACATCTTCTGTAGCTCTGCTCATTCAATTTGGTATAATCATTCCTAATTTAGTTGGAACTGGGCTTCTTATTCTGTATTGGTGTATGGTGTATCTTTTTGAGTCTTTTTACTTCATTATTATGTTATTTTCCTCCCAGCTTGTTCTTTGCCTTTAATATCAAAAAACCATTTTTATAGTTCACCATAGATATAGATAAAAATTGTCCTTTACAAACTATATTCACATATTTCTCCCCTTTTCTTATTTAGAACCAGGCTTATTTTGATCTTTATTGTAATTCTGATTTCTCTGTTCATAGAATTTCTCTTTTTTTCACTTTGTAGATTTCAAAAGCTGAGTTTGACCTTGTCCAAAGTGTCCAAAAAAATGCTAGTTTACGTTTAAAAGTTGTCTAGTCACTTGATAAATTGTAGCTACCTCTTTGTTCACTTTATGGTCCATTAACGACTACGTTGATGGTTATGCTTAGTGAATATTTTTTACCTATATTTACAATGGGCAGCTTCTATTTGATTGGTGTCATTCTATTTGTTTTAATGGCTGGTTTCTTGCCTTTTAAAGAATCTAATCTTATGGCTCTGTACAAGAAGGTGAACAGGCTCATCCTTTTTTTGCAACTTTTGTCTATTCGTGCATCTCTACTTTTACACATGCTTTAGTGGAAAAGTATCTAAAAGAAGTGTGGCCATATGTGATACTTTCTCTTCTCTACCTTTTAATTAGATTGGTGAAAGATGACATGGATTTTATAGGCTCTACAATATATATCTTTAGTTTTTTATTCATTTTAAATTCATAGTACATGAACTGAATGAATAATTATTGAACATTTGCTGGCCAAATTAGACTTTGGATAATGTGCTTGAAAGTCATAAGTTGCATAATACTTGCTTTAATGAAGTCAAATACATGCACGCATTCAGAAGTTCAGCTGTTTTATTCTAATTCAATTGTTAAATTGTTTAATAGGCATGCTGCACTAGTCTATTATCGTGGTGAGTTTAACAAAAGAAAAAAATGTTTTTTTGGGCTAAATCTAATCTTGTTAATCTATTCTCTGGGTTTACTTGATGGACTGGATGGACCAAAAAGAATTAGAGAAATAAACAGTTGTTTCTAGTTTGGCATATGGGTTTATGTATGCAATGTAGTAGATAGGCATATGGGCTGGAAATTTGAGTTCTGGATGCTTGCATCATTTTGTAATGTGATTGGGACATCGTTTAGCTTCCTTTTGATGTTCAAATATAGTAAACAGAACCGAATGTGTTGGAAATTCTTGGAATAACACTTTTACTATTATTTAATTTTGCATCCTACATTAGCATGTAAATATACATATAGCTGGATGATATTGGAACTTTATATGACATAGTAGATAACCATAGATCGTTCATTCCTTTAGGATTTAGGACAATGGGGAAAGAGAATTATGGTGGATGAACTATTGATAGGCCAACGATGTTAGTCTTGTCAATTTAAGAAGCATTTTATTTCTCAAACTATCTTTAGGCTTAAGTAATTTTTGTTTTTTCCCCTTGCAGGTGCTAGTCTGGTTCCAGCATAATAATTGGCTTTTGTAATGGTTTGTCTAGTGTTTTTTTGTCTTAGTAA
>JBBPFJ010000492.1:0-65903 GCA_037975025.1 Excoecaria agallocha
CCAAGTTATTATGATGAAAGAAAAGCTTGGATTCTTTGGCATAATCAAACAATCCCTCAAAATAATTCCAAAAAAACCCAAATTTATCATCCTCACTCTCCTCACTTCCTTTCCTTTGTTCATCTTCTCGCTCTTTCTTGAATTTCATTTGCAGCAGTCTTTCACTAAAATAAGTAACCTTATTACATCCCCTACTGATGATTACCCTTTCGATAGCGGAATCTATATATATCGATCTCAGTACTATTGGAGCCCAACAGATTCTATTAGAAATTTTATCCAAGGCTTTTGGAAGCCATTTCTCTTCCCAATATTGCTTTACTTAGGCATCGGTCATGTGCTAGACCTCATCAACACCGTTACTATAATCCATTCAGCTTCCAAGATTTACGGAGGCCAAGACAAAGAAACATTAAGCCTTAAAGAAATGTTGAAGAAGGTAAGAGCTTTTAAAGGGCCTTTAGTTACATCAATTTATGTTTTAATTTTGTCTTCACTTACTTGGATTGGATTTCTATCAATTTTAATGCACTATTTTATGATGGATTCTTTTAATGGTAGTATAGTTTTAAAGGTATTTTTTGTGTTAGCATTTTTGGGTTTGCTAACAAAATCTATGGAGTGGAGTGGAATATGGAATGTGGGTATGGTAATTTCAGTTTTGGAAGAGAAACATGGAGATGTAGCCATTGGTGTCTCAGCTTACATCAGCAGAGGTAGCAGAAGAAGAGGATGTTTGTTAATGTTTGTGTTCTTTGCGTGGAAAGTTTTGTTAAGATTAATTTGTTTTTATGGAGATTTTGTCAGGGAGAGGAAATGTATGGTTGTTTTTACAGTGGGGTTGGTTTGTGCTGCCAATGTGGTGAAATGGGTGGTTTTTACTGTTTATTTTTATGACTGTAAAAAGAGGTTTCTTGAGAAGAAGGCTGATGTGGAACAAGGAACACAAGCCCAAGTCTCTTAATTTCGGTATAAATTTTGTCGTTTCGCTTGATCATTTGTGTGATGTGTATGATTATGGTTATGATTATAAGGAGGAAATTATATATATAAAATATCAGGTAAAGAAATCGATCTGATTTCATTTCATTTCTTTTTTATTCTTTTAGTGCGTGTTTTTCCTTCCGATTCAATGAGGCATTTAAAGTCTGTATATAGCCTCTGTGAACACCAAGCCTCATTTTCCATAAAACACAGCAACATTAAAAAAACCCATCCGTATACTTTTTTATATATGGGTATATTGGATTGCAAGCAAGTAGGTTCGAGAATAGAATTAAGTGGATCATATAGTATGCATTGTTATACCGAATTCAAGTTGGAAATTGCATTAATATAGTTTAGTATACTAGTATGTATACATCAATACATAAAGTTATACCAAAGTGAGGTTAGAAATTTCCAATTCTGTATTCAAATTGGTACATATTTGATAGTTATATATCGGTGGGTATATTTTAATATCTATTTTATAGTTATATATCGGTGGGTATATTTTAATATCTATACTGAATTGAATGTAATAAAATTTTTACATGTAAACTAGTGTACCAAATGATATACACTTGTAAATCTGAATAATATTATTAAATTCGTATGATTCATTGTAAATTTAATAGTGATTAGCAATAAGTAAAAAATAGTATTTATCATCAATAACCTCATTTTAATTGGTTGATTGCAATGTTATTAAAACCGAATCGAACCGGTCGGTCGAACCGGATTAACTACGAACCGATAGGCCATCCTATTGGTTCAGCAAATAAAAACCGAACTGAAAAAAAATCGAATTAAACTGAAAAAACCGGCTAAAACAGACAAACCGGCCAGAATAGGATTTTTTTCTAAAATGGCAAAACATCATCGTTTTAATGCTTTGGAAAAGCAAAAAAAAAAATTTGGCTGCATAGGATCAAAATGGGGACCTTTTAATGGTAAGACTAACATGATAAACACTATACCACAACAACCTCATGTCTTTACTTTTCTTCTTTAATTATTTTTAATTTTGATTTGTGGTAACTTGTATTTTTATTTTTACTTTCTTTCTTTAATTGTTTTTAATTTCATTTTGTGGTTTCTTATTTTTTTGTCATGCTCTATTCTTTATATTATTTCTTACTTTCTTTTTGTTTTAATTTATTTCAATCGTTAGACAGTTTGATAAAGGTAAACTCAACTTTCATCCAATGAAATCAAATTAATCAATAAAAAATTACTTACGTCCTCTTACCGTTTAATTTGAAATAATTAAACTACATGCACAAAAAAACCAAACAACAATTAACACTATTTGTAATATTTAAATATATATTCCTTTATAAATTCATTTCATATTAGGATGTGATCATTTGTTATCATTTCATATTAGGATTTGATCATTTATTAATGTCGTCTTAGTGTAATTGATAATAATATGCAGTAGTATTTATAAAATTATATTAATTAATAATATTTTAAAAAATAGAAAAAAATCCGGTTGAACCACGAACTCCCAGCCTTGCCGTTCTTTATTCGGTCATAACATTGGTTAATTGATGAAATCTTTCGCAGAATCACAGCCTTGAAAAAAAATGATAATGTAGAGAAAGAAAAAAAAAAGATAATCATTTCTCTTTTTCGAGAAAAGGATATCTGATTAGACAGGATCAATTGCAGAAAATATGTGAAAAGAGAGAAGTTTAAAATTGAGCAAGTAAAAATATGATTATTACTAAAAAGTTATATTTTGAAAAATATATATTTTTTAAAAAATATATTTTTGAAATAAAAAATTGATCTTGCTAAATTACTCAAATTGAATGATTCAAATGTATCCTTGGAGAAAAATATATTTTTTAGCTTGACTAACATACCCTCAATCCACTTAACCATTCATTTAAATGAAGAGGGTTATTATTCTTGAATTTTTCAACTTTTTTTTTAAAAGCAAAAATTTTTTAAGCTAATTGAAAAACAAAAAAGTAGCAGACGTCCTCTACCACATACTTATATGTGGTATTCATTTTTGGCTAAAGTGAATATAATCTATTACAATTTTATTTTTCCTCTAATTGTTTAATTCTATTTTACCCAAACTTAATACATTGCATTAATTTTTTTTCAAATTAAATACCTTGAATTTACTTTTACCCAAATTTAATGCAGTAGATTCACTTTTGCCTAAAAAATAAACTAAATTCACTTTAATAAACTAAATGTACTATATTTACTTTTACCCAAACTGAATAAATTGTATTTAATTATCCAAATTAAACTCAAATTCAATCTTATTTTAATTAAAATTATATTTTTAAACTTAATTTCAATTTGATTTAATCAGCTAATTCGATTTTAATTGAAAACTATAATAATTTATTCCAAATAAAAATGAGTTGAATATATATATATATATATATATATATATATATATATATATATATATATATATATATATATATATATATATATATATATATATATATATATATATATATATATATATATATATATATATATATATATATATATATATAGTCAATTGCACCTAAAAAAGAATTGATCAAGTAATATACTTTGATTATCAATATTACAATGTGAATTTAATTTTTCAGGCACATGAATGGCACCTCTTCTGTTCAAAAATAATTTTTAAAGTTCTCACAGGTTAAAGATTTTAATTGAATTTGCTCCAATTTGATAGTGATTATAAAAGGCTATTTTCTTAAACGGTCAAATTTAAAATTTTTTAGTTAACCTTGCTGTTAATGCTCGAGTTTACGATTTAGTTGATGAAAAATAATCATACTTAAAATTTCACTGGATGGTAGACATATTTTCTTTAATTTTGCTATTTGATAGGAAAAATTAATTTTTTAAATAAAATTATAGTTTATTGTTATATTTTAAGTTTCGAAATTATCTTAATCTTTTCAATTTTTATTTTTTCAGTTGTAAAAAAATTATATAAGTAATCATCTATTGCAGACATAATTTATGGATGCAGTTTATCAATGTAAAGAATACAGAAAATTCGGTTTTTCATATGCTGTATTATGATTTGAAATTGAATACATCGAATTATCTAAACTGATTATATTGTAGAATGAAATCTGAATTAAGGGAATTCAGTTTTTCATACGCTGTATTACAATTTGAAATTGAATACATCGAATTATCTAAAATGATTATATTGTAAAATGAAATCTGAATTAAGAAAATTTGGTTTTTTATAAGCTGTATTACAATTTAAAACTGAATACATCGAATTATCTATACTGATTATGTTGTAGAGTGAAATTTGAATTAAGTGTATTTTGATAACCGAATAGAATGGGTTCCATTTAGGCTGAATCATTTAAGGTTTAATGAGAAAACTAAATACACTTTATTTGCAATAGGGAAAGAGAATAATATTATTTTTTGAAAACTGATCATTAATACATTAATATAATAAGTTAATGTGTGTTTTTGAAATGAATTATATTTTTATATTTTGAAATTCGAAATTATCTTAATCTTCTCAATAGATTCTATAATGGTTTATTAATAATAATAATATTTAAGGAAAAAAATAAACCCTTGCATATTTGGATTAAAAATACCAAACTACAAATTGTAAGTAATAAAATATTTTAATTTAATAACTACTTAATGTTATAAATTTATATTTTTTATTCACATGTTACAAAAAAAAGCAATAGAAATAAAATGTTACAAGATACTCAGATAATTAGCAAGACTTATCTTGAATTAATTATTGATATGATGAGGAAATTTTTTATTTTTTTATATATTATGAAAATAAATTAGTTATACCGATAAAAATTTGATAGATAATTGATGGAATTATTTATTTTATTATCATAAAAAATATTTTAATTTGGGCAAACAAAATAGTGTTTTCAATTTTTCGAATCGACAGAATTCATTTTTTAAAATAAATAAATTGTATACAGTTATCAAAATATATAATATCTAGTTAGCAGAAATTGAATTAATTAAATTCAGCTTTCACTAAATTAACCTTCATCGGCGAAAAACATAACCAATAAACCAAAGTTTTAGATGTTTATCCAAATGAACCAAACCGAAATTCTAAGATAACAGAATGCAAATCGAAAAAAAATTTCGGGCAATTCGTTTCGCTTAACCATAAAACTAAAAATAAAAAATTATGAATATATAAAACAACGTTGTTAAAATGTTGCATTTTGAAAAAATATACAAAACCACGTCATTGCTTTCGGTTTGGTTCATATTTTTGGTTTTAATTATAGTTTGCTCACCTGGATAACAATCGGGATTGTGAAACAGAGAAAAAAAATAAAAAATTTAAGTTTGAACAAAGTGAATGTAGTGTATTAAAATTTATGAGTTCAGAATATTTGATTCGCCTAAATTGAATACAATAAAATCAATTTTCAATTTATAGTTTAATTTGTTATTAGAGTACAATGTATTTAGTTTCAACAGAACGAATAGAGTGTAGCCAGTTTTCAAAATACAGTCTAATCATTTTATTGGAGACTTAGTAGTAAGTTTCTGAATTCAATTTTGCCATGCAATTGAGTTTAGTGGGATGCCTATTTTTTCTTCGAAATTTGAACTTAAATTGATAGTCAAAAACTTTTTAAGTCCTATTGTCCTAGAGTCCTAAGAATTCAGCTAGTCAAGAACATAGGGTAGATAAAGTTACTCATACATTAGACACCAATGAGGCGCCATTGATCAATATGCAAATGCAAATGCTTAGCAAATTGTAATTTTTGATTCTTCCTTCAATACTAACGTAAACCATTAATCTCGCCCTTCAACAAAAATCTAGAATACATTGATGATCTCCATGGCTAAGCATCCTACATCATCATTTGTTGAAAATGGTAATTTAGTTGGTGAGTTATTTGGAATGGATGAAGATGATAGTTTGTTAAATGATGATAGTGATTTAGATAAGGAAATTTGTGCAACGAACAACGAAACTAAAAGTGAGAATCATTTTGAGTACCCCGTTGAAGAAGGTCCTAGTACGGGAATGTTTTTTCAAATGTAGATAATTTATTTAAATTTTACAAAGAGTATTCGAGGGTGAAATGGTTTAGTGTTTTTAAGAAATCAGCTTCAAAGTGTAATGGAGAGTATCGCAAATATCTAACCCTTAGTTATGACAAGAGAAGAAAATCTCAAGCTCGGGGCGAGTCTAAAAAGCTTAATTGTCCTGTAAAATTGAATGCTATTTTAAGGGATAACGGAATATGGGAGGTTTCATTCATTGTTTCAACACACAATCATGAATTATTTGCTGCCATGGCAAGGTTGATGAGTGGCCATAGGGTTGTCAAGAACAACATCAAGAGGAGGTTTGAGATGCAGGATTTCACTAGAATCAGGCCATCAAAGAGTATTAGGCTGGTTCAATATGAAGCTGACAGCCCTGATAAGATTTGTTGCTTAACAAAGGATTGTCGCAACTACATTGATCGTACTAGGAGGTTACTACGGGGTGAGGGTGATGCAGAATCCATGAAAAAACTCTTTACAATGATGCAAATCAATAATCCTAAATTTTTCTATTCAATTGACTTGGATGAAAAATTCAGGTTAGCCAATGTCTTATGGGTGCATCCTAGGTGTAAACAGCGTATAGGGATTTTCATGATGTAATTAGCTTTGACACTACATACCTGGTCAACAGGTATAAGCTTCCTTTTGCAACTGTAGTCGGTGTCAACCACCACGGCCAATCAATTCTACTGGATTATGCTCTGGTTACCCGTGAAGATGCAGATACATTTAAGTGATTGTTTAAGACTTGGCTATCAGCAATGGGTGACATTCACCCCGAAGGCATATTCACGGATCAATGTGAAGGCATTCGAAAGGAAATTAGGGAAGTTATGCCTAATATCAGACACAGTTAAACACATTGCAAACTTTAATAATGCTCAGAATGATTTCAAGGGTCTAGTTTATGTAGCTTAACACCTAAGTTTTTTGAGGAAAATTGGCAAGCTTTCTTAACCAAATACAACCTCGAAGGTAACCAATGGTTGATGAAGCTATACGAGGAGAGAGAGTATTGGATTCCTATATATCTCAATGATTCATTTTGGATAGGTATGTAATGTCCAAATAGATGGCAATATTTTTTTTATTAATATTGAGTTTATATATATATATATATATATATATATATATATATATATATATATATATATATATATATATATATATATATATATATATATATATATATATATATTAAACTCTGTCGTTGTCTGTATGTTTAATACCTCGCATCCACTAATTTTTAGGTATGTTGTCTATCCAGCGAAGTGAGGTATGCATGCATACTTAAATGGGTTCATACGAGCTACAAGCACCCTTAAATAGTTTGTTGAGCAGTACGAGCTTGCTATCAGGGACAAGATAGATAAGGAGCATTTGGCAGAGTTTAAATCGAAGAATACAGTCTCCAATTGCCAATTTGATTTTTAATGGGAGAAGCAATTCTAGCAAGCTTTCCCTCACAAGATGTTTCACAAAGTTCAAAATCAAATTAAGAGAATGGTGTACTGCAACATCATTGAGACTCCTAATCCTTCAATGCATAATCAGCACAATGCGTCTGAACTAGAAATGTTCAAAATCTAAGAGAGATGCCTTGTCAATAATTGGTACTATAGGGAGTTTATTTATGAGGTTGAATACATTGAAGATGGACAACACTTTTCGTGCATGTGAAAGAGGTTCCAATCAAGCAGCATTATATGTTGCCACATTATGAAATTATTATATTACAAGTCCATCAGCCATGCAAATGAAAGGTACTTATTTGAGAGATGGAGAAAGGACATACATAGGCCACATGCAAGTATTTTCTCTCACGGATTATACCCGCAACTTTCACCCCAACATCAGAAGTTTAAAGAAGTTAAGAAAATATTCCATGAAATGGCTAACCAGACATTACAGCGCAACAAATGTGAGATGTTTTGAAATCGCCTGAGGCAGCTGAGAGCATAAATGTTCGATGAAAAGGATCCACGAAGAGCTCTAGAGTCTAACACCAATCACAATGAGGCGGGTTTTGACAACACCAACATCAACGATGGCAGTGAGATACATGTTCTAGATCCTTCAATAGCAAGAACACGAAGGAGGCCAAAGACTAATCGAGTAAGATCTCATCGTAAAACTATCTGATGATCGAGGGCTGCAAGGAACCCAGATTGAAGTACCCAACCCAGTAAACGTAACTTGAACACCAATTCATCACCTCTTGCTCACGTACCTTGTAACAAACCGTCTAGGTTGCAGTTAACACCAACATTTAATTCAATGCAGGCAAATAATGACAGAGAAGATATAAACCGCGGTGGTTGGTGAACTCTATGATGACAACTGCATCAATGTACAAAAACCTGATATCAATGTATGTGGATTTAGCCAAAGATAACAGACTGTTTTCAGTTTGGTGATGAGGTAAATGTAATATATTAATTTTTCCATAAAAGAGTATAACCTATTTAGTTTTTATAAAAGTGGAATCACTGTATTTAGATAATAATGTGATAATATGATAAGTGGATATACTATATTTATATTTTTCATTAACTGAATGTAATGTATAAACTTTTGACAAAATGAACTAGTTATATTTACTAATGCAATAAGCAATTGCACTATATGCAATATTTGCAAATTTAATATACTGTGCATTCATTTTGCCCAAATACAAGAAACTGTATCCATTTCAGTCAAAAGTTAATAATAATTTACCCCCTATGTGGTATGTCCTTAGGGCTTGCATGGGAAATGCATAGTTCAACGTACGGATTCAATTTTATATAAAAATAGCGAGTGGCTGTGATGATCATAACAGGAAGGTGTGGCAGTTAGGAATTAAATTCATCATATCAATTTGGTGAACATTGAACGCTCATTTACCAAGCTAAACGGTCAATAAGTGATGGATCAATAGCTGCATTTAATGATGTATTTAACACATTAACATCGGTAAAGACAAAAAATCCGCCTAGGGAAAAATAAGGGAACATCACACATTAATATCCCGACTGATCTTGGATGATTGGAAAGGGCATGCATCCACATTTGATTTTCAATGGACTGATCTTTCATAACATATTTTATTTTATTTTTAATATACATTTATTACCTTGTGCATGCATTTTTTTCGCATATTTCCTATAAATAAGCGTTGTCTTTTGTGTTTCTTTGATCAGTTATAATAAACCTTGCTCTTTCCCTATACTTGGATTTCTTAATGGCATTTTATGAGACTCCTGGATCCTTTCAAATTTTTTTAATTTTTAAGTTCTTCCCACTTTAGTAGGCTTATAAATTTAAGCGAGGTTCTTCCCTTGTCGTGCATCCTGCTTCATTATTTTGTTTTCTACTCCAATTTCTACTTTATTGCTAGGATTTGTGATAATTGTCTGGAGAATGATTAAGAGTCTTCACTTTCTTCTCCATTAAATAGCTTTTACATGAAGTGGTTTTTGGCTATTTTTCTATATTCACATAAATTTTTTCCGTGATCGCGTAGTTTAGGTTGTATCTGTTAGTGTAAGCCCTAGCCCCAATGCATTGTAACAAAACATTTGAAATTAATAAAATGAGGCATTTGTTTTATCTTTTGTATTCCTGTAGATGTCAATTGATAAAACTATCCAAGAATGTCGTTTCGGTTTAAGTTATCATGTGTGAGGCACATGATTGTAAGACATTGAAACAAATGAGACTTCATTCTAAACATCCCTAGTCAGTCATTGTTATGGGAATAACAATGAATTAAGACTAGTATGCTCTCTCTGATAAGTTGAGTTCTGTCTTATGGATCATAAGGACAAGAGTGTCAATCAGAGATCATAGATACATGTTTAGAACATGGTATCTGGATTCGATCCACTCATGAGAAAACTACATGGTATAAGTCATAAATGTTTCTCGTATGCAAGTTTTGTATCGGAGTTCTTAGACCTGAAATCTCTATGAAACTCTTTATGAATTACTGTATACTTTGACATACACCTAACGTGCTCGTAACAGAGTGACAAGTACGGGTATGATTGGATATGCATTGATTCATGTTAGAGAGCATGAGAGAAGTGAAGGGATTACCCCTCTCGATAAGAGAGAAAATATCATCGGCCACTTGATCAGTAAACTGGGAAGTGTATGGCCATACTGAGATGAAATAATGAGTAATCATTATTTATCTGAGAGTTCAGTGTCACTGGAATATCAAGAAAGGAATTAATATATATAAGAATGACTAGTTCCATGCCTTATATTAATTCTGATATTTATGGGTAAGGAACTATGCAAAATTGCATTAGGTCACTAAATGCCATATGCATTTTCATTTAATTTGGAATGCTATAATATCTTGCTAGAGAATATATATAGCCCTTGAATTAATTTATTAATTCATTGCCAACATTAAATGGACCTATAGGATCGCACACAAAACATTGGGCTTAAAATATTTAAATAATGTATCGGGCATTAATTTGTGCTTTTAATTAAAGTCAAATTAATGTGTGTAATGGGTTATAAAATTGTTATTGGACCTTGGTCCATGAAAGAGAAAAATTCAGCCCACAAGGTTTAATTTCAATTAATTAATTATCTTGTATTAATTAAGTTAATTGAGTATTAAAGCCTAAAAGAATTTAAATTAAATTAAATCATTTAATAATAGATGAAGTGGCCGAAATTCCAAGATGGAAATCAAGGAATTTTGGCACATACTATTTATTTATATTAAGTGATTTCATTTAATTAAATGTCTTATGTTTTATTTCAAATTTGAATTTTAAATTCAAAGGAGTTTAATTCAAAATATATTACTTATTTTTAAGAAGTGAGTGAGGTTGAATTAATTATCTTGAGATAGTAAAATTCAGATCAAACACTTGCCAAAAGATAAGGATATATATATGAAATGAAATAAAACCCTAAGTGACTAAGATTGTGGCGTGAAACCCTAATCCTTCTAGGTTTGGCATGAACTTCATCTCTCTCTCTTTTAATTCTTTTGGTCCAATTTTCACAAGGAGAAAGGATTGTTCATCATTCTCTTGTGTTCTTGGGTAGTAATAGCAACCTAAGAGAAGTACAAAATCAAATTTTGTAGCTTCAAACTATAGCCATTACACAATACCTTAAAAGAGAGCTAGCAATCTCGATTTTAAGCCGACGGTACAATTGTGTGTGTGAGAATAGAGGAAGTGGCATAAAAGGCTGTTCCTTGGCATTGGTGATCGAGATCTAAGGCGGAAAAAGTCATATTAGTTGCTGGTCATCACCAAATTCAATATTTAAAAGGCATCAAAAGTTGTAAGTTTCAAAAACCCTAAAATTGCATGTTTCGTTTCTTGCTTCGGATTTGTATGGTATGTATGATGAAAAATTTTTGTTTTTCCGCAACGTTATCATCACATTCATACCATGTCATATTCCATCAGTGGTATCAGAGCCTAAACCTGCTTATTTTAGTGCTTTAGATGCATGAAAAAATTAATTAAAAATCGTCATTATGAAAACATGCAAATCTGAAATTTTCTGTTTAGAGTTTTTTGCATTGTTTTGGTGTAAAAACGATTTTAATTGATTAGATAGGTATTATAATTAATATGAAATGTTAATATACTGTCCTAAGATGTTCTAGGAGCTATTAATGGTCAGATTTAATTGCTAATACCTGATGGTACATGTTAATATTAAAACTAGGTGCATTTTGGCATGTTAATTGTAAGTTTAACAACTAGTTTTAAATATTAATTGTAAAAACGTTTTTGGAATGTTTGTAAGTAATTTTTAAAGATTAAATATCAGGTCTGGACATATTTTAAATATGGTTTTAATTCTGGTCCATGACAATTTAATTGATTAATTTTAAAATCACTTAAAACTATGTCTAGTTTGTGTTTGTTACATGTTTAATCAACATTGTTTGTTTTGTTTTGATTAAAATGGTAAAAAAACATTTAGATTAAAATGGTACAGAATATTAAATCAATATTTATGACCTTATTTAAATTATTAAATGACTCATAAAATTGATTTAAGTGTTTGTGCATTTTATGGCATTTCATAAGCATTAAACAACTAGTTTTTATTGTTTGTTTGTTTTATATGCATGCCGTGTACCATATATATATGTTCTTCATGATTTTGTGTTTTAATTCATGTTAGCACATATTATATGTATTTTTAATGTTTATGGGCTGTATGACATAAAATTAAAAATGGCAAAATTGAAAATTATACTAGAGTTGATTTATGGCACAAATCTAACTAGTTTGTGTTTTGGGCTTTTAAGAGAACTTATTCAATAAGAGGATTTAGTCCATTGGGCTTCGGCCCAGGCCCATCATAGGGTCATCTCTTAAAAGTTCAAGTACATAATTTTCATTAATGGGCTTGGCTAAATTAAATAAAATTGGACTTTGTTTTATCCATGAATGTTATGTATATTTATTTGCTAGTTTGGTGTGATGAATGGATATGCATGGTCCATTCATGGGCCTTGGGTTTTTGTAATTAATATGGCCTGCGAGCCATTATATTTTATTATAAAATTTTCATTTATTTCTTAGAATATAATTTATTTGAAGACTTTGTAAATCAAGACGAAGCCCACCGGAGTTGAGAAGCCCAACTCGAAGATTCTTATGTAATAGTATAGAATCTTAGTTGTAGGTTTTTGGGCCCATGTTTGTCATGCTTTACTTTATGCAATTATTTATATATGCATGCTATGTATGGATGACAAAGCGTACCATGATGCCATGTAAGCCATAAATAAAATGAATCCCTAAAATAGTAAGTCACAAAGTTGCCTTCCTAATTCGAAACATGTCAAGGCATCGATCATCGGTCACATAGACTAGGAGTCCTAGATGCGCCCGATTATCTTTGTGAGGCATGGGTTGTGGATGTAGGTTGGACTTAAAATGGAAAGGGATGCCCGGACCTAGGCAACTAATAAATGGGTTGTGCTATGACATCTTAAGATGTTAGCCCATTTGATCCAAGAGTCATGTACGAGACATGATTGGAGTTTTCCTACCTAAGTAACTTAACTTATTAGGTGTACAAGCTCAGCTTGACTAATAAGTTGTTTGTGAAAAGTGGATCTTGGCCCACATTAAATCACTAACGCGAATTATTTAAAGGGATACTAATTCGGTTTGTGGATCATAAATAAGACCTCATTTAATCTTGCTAAATTTTATTGTAGATTGAAAATGGCATCTTCAAACAACAATTTCTCATTGCGATCGGTCCTTGAAAAGGACAAATTAAATGGCACCAATTTCATAGACTGGTCTCGAAACTTAAGAATAGTTCTTAAGCAAGAGAAAAAGTCGTATGTTTTGGATGCACCCTTGCCTGAAGAACCTGCTAGGAACGCCTCTGCAGTTCAAAAGGAAACTTTTGAGACCAAGAAGAGCGACTCCAATGATGTGACCTGTTTGATGTTGGCCACAATGGTGCCTGACTTGCAAAAGCAATTTATGGACCAAGAGGCTTATGCGATCATGGTGCACCTCAAGGAGATGTTCCAAGAGCAAGCTCGTCAAGAGAGGTTCGTGCCAAAAAAGGCCTTAATTTCCTGTAAGATGGCTGCGGGTACTCCTGTTAGTACCCATGTACTCAAGATAAAAGGGTATCTTGATACTCTTGAGAAGCTTGAGGTACAAGTGCCAAAAGAATTGGCCACTGACTTGATCTTAGGATCATTGACTGATGATTATGATCCATTCGTGATGAATTATAACATGCATGCAATGAACAAGTCAGTCATTGAGCTCCATGGGATGCTTAAGAATGCTGAAGAGAACATTCAAAAGACCAATCACGTATTGATGGTTCAAAGGGGCATTAAAAAGGGACCCGCTAAGGGAAAGGGAAAGGCAAAACCCAAAAATGACCTGACTCGGTTCAAGTCAAATGGGAGTGCACCTCAGGCCCAATCCAAGCCCAAGGCGCAGAAGCTCAAAGAGAGTGAGAGCACTTGCTTCCATTGCAACAGGATAGGGCATTAGAGGAAGAATTGCGCTCTCTTCAAGGAAGAACAAAAGAAGAATGGAGCCAAGGCATCTAGTTCTAGTATTTTTGTTGTTGAGATTAACCTTTCTATTTCTACCACTTGGATATTGGATACCAGTTGTGGTTCTCACATTTTTTCAAATGTGCAGGGGCTAAGAAATAGGCGGTTACTTGGGAAGAATGAAGTGGACCTCCGTGTGAGGAATGGAGCACGAGTTGCTGCCATGGAGATAGGCGACTATCACCTCACTTTACCTTCTGGACTTTGTATTGTTTTGAATAATTGTTATTATGTGCCTGCTATGAGCAGAAACATTATTTCAGTTTCATGTTTGGATAATGATGAATTTGATTTTGTTATTAAAAATGACAATGCTCATATTCGTCGCCAAGGCATTTCTTATGGCAATGCCATGTTGCAATATGGTCTTTATATCCTTGATTTACAAAACAAAGAGTCCATATACAACATTAATACAAAGAGGGTTAAATCAAATGAATTGAACCCTACTTACTTCTGGCATTATTGTTTAGGACATGCAAATAAAAAACGCAGTTCAAGACTCTACAAAACTGGAGTGCTTGGGTCATTTGACATAGAGTCTTATGATACATGCAAGCCATGTTTGAATGAAAAAATGACAAAGAGTCCTTTTAATAAGAAAGGGTAAAAGGACTAATGGATTATTGGAACTAATACATACCGATGTATGTGGACCTTTAAGTACACATGCTAGAGGTGGTTTTAGCTACTTCGTGACATTCACAGATGACTTCAGTACATATGGCTATGTCTATCTAATGAAGTACAAGTCTGAAACTTTTGAGAAATTCAAAAAGTTTAAGAACGAAGTAGAAAACCAACTTGGCAAAAGTATAAAAGCCATTCGATCAGATCGAGGCGGCGAATACTTAAGCTAAGAGTTTGACAGTCATCTATAGGAGTGTGGTATTATTTCACAGCTCACTCCTCCTGAAACACCTCAATGGAATGGTGTGTTCGAAAGGAGAAATCGAACTCTGTTGGACATGGTTCGATCTATGATGAGTCAAGCTAATCTTCCTATCTCTTTTTGGGGTTATGCATTAGAAACTGCTGCGTTTCTATTGAATCGTACTCCAACTAAAGCAGTTGAGAAGACACCATACGAGGTATGGACTGGGAAAGAACCCAATATGTCTTTTCTCAGGATTTGGGGTTGTGAAGCACATGTTAAGAAATTAACATCTGATAAACTAGAGTCCAAATCCACTGTTTGCTTGTTTGTGGGTTATCCCAAAGAAACAAAGGGATACTACTTTTACTCACAAGCCGAGAACAAAGTATTTATTGCTCGCAAGGCTATTTTCTTGGAAAAGGAGTTCCTTCTCAAGAAAGACAGTGGGAGTAAAGTAGAACTTGGAGAAATTCAAGCGCCACAAACTCCTATAGAGGATGAGTTGGAAATGGGAACAAGTTCACAACCAGTTGTGGAACAAGAACTCATTACACAAGAAGATAAGCCTTGTGTGTACAAGAAGGTTAGTGGGAGCATAGTAGTATTTTTGGTCCTATATGTATATGACATCCTTCTCATTGGGAATGACATTCCAACATTGCAAAAGGTTAAGCAATGGTTGGGAAAATGTTTCTCAATGAAAGACTTAGGTGAAAGCCGAGACAATACTTGGTATTCGAATCTATAGAGATAGATCGAATCGCTCTTGGGACTAAGTCAAGAAAAGTACATAGACAAAGTACTAAAGCATTTTAGTATGGGAGACTCAAAGAAAAGGTACATACCTTTGCCTTTGGGAGTTCTTTTGACTAAAGAACAGTGCCCTAAAACCAAAGAGGAAAGGGACAACATGAGTAGAATTTCATATGCATATGCTATTGGATCTATCATGTACGCTATGTTATGTACTAGGTTGGATGTTGCTCATGCACTGAGTATAACCAGTAGGTTTCAACAAGACCATGGTGAAAAGCACTGGTCTGCTATAAAAAGGGATTCTGAAGTACCTGCAAAGGACTAAGGATCACTTCTTGGTGTATGGTGGTCAAGAAGAGCTCGTCATACAAGGCTATGTCGATGCTGCTTTTTAGACCAGCACTCAGGACTCAAGATCACAATCTGGTTTTGTTTTTAATGGTGGCGCTGTTAGCTGGAAAAGCTTGCAGCAAAAGACCGTTACTGACTCAACTACATAATCTGAGTATATTGCAACAAGTAATGCTGCAAAAGAGGTTGTTTGGATTAAAAAAAATTTCATTTCTGGATTAGGAGTGGTCCCAAGCATCCTAGATCCATTAGAAATTTTCTGTGACAATAACGAGGCCATCGCACAGGCTAAGGAGCCCCGGTCACACTAGAAATCCAAACACATACTCAGGAGGTACCACTTGATCAGAGAGATCATTGATCGTGGGGACATCAATATTAGCAAGATAGCAAGTGAAGATAATGTAGCAGATCCTTTGACGAAACAGTTATGTCTAAATCTGCACGAAGCTCATTTGAGAGCGTTTGGTCTTAGGGCTATGCCCAATTGGGACTAGTGCTAGTGGGAGATTGTTAGTGTAAGCCTTAGCCCCAATGCATTGTAACAAAACACCTGAAATTAATAAAATGAGGCATTTGTTTTATCTTTTGTATTCCTGTGCATGTCAATTGATAAAATTATCCAAGAATGTCGTTTCGGTTTAAGTTATCATGTGTGAGGCACATGGTTGTAAGACCTTGAAATAAATGAGACTTCATTCTAAACATCCCTAGTCAGTCATTGTTATAGGAATAACAATGAATTAAGATTAGTATGCTCTCTCTGATAAGTTGAGTTCTGTCTTACGGATCATAAGGACAAGTGTGTCAATCAGAGATCATAGATACATGTTTAGAACATGGTATCTGGATTTGATCCACTCATGAGAACACTACATGGTACAAGTCATAAATGTTTCTCATATGCAAGTTTTGTATCGGAGTTCTTAGACCTGAAATCTCTATGAAACTCTTTATGAATTACTGTGTACTTTGACATACACCTAACGTGCTCGTAACAGAGTGACAAGTACGGGTATGATTGGGTATGCATTGATTCATGTTAGAGAGCATGAGAGAAGTGAAGGGATTACCCCTCTCGATAAGAGAGAAAATATCATCGGCCACTTGATCAGTGAACTGAGAAGTGTATGGCCATACCGAGATGAAATAATAAGTAATCATTATTTATCTGAGAGTTCAGTGTCACTGGAATATCAAGAAAGGAATTAATATATATAAGGATGACTAGTTCCATGCCTTATATTAATTCTGATATTTATGGGTAAGGGACTATGCAAAATTGCATTAGGTCACTAAATGCCATATACATTTTCATTTAATTTGGAATGCTATAATATCTTGCTAGAGAATATATATAGCCTTTGAATTAATTTATTAATTCATTGCCAACATTAAATGAACCTATAGGATCGCACACAAAGCATTGGGTTTAAAATATTTAAATAATGTATTGGGCTTTTAATTAAAGTCAAATTAATGTGTGTAATGGGTTACAAAATTGCTATTGGACCTTGGTCCATGAGAGAGAAAAATTCAGCCCACAAGGTTTAATTTCAATTAATTAATTATCTTATATTAATTAAGTTAATTGAGTATTAAAGCCTAAAAGAATTTAAATTAAATTAAATCATTTAATAATAGATGAAGTGGCCAAAATTCCAAGATGGAAATCAAGGAATTTCGGCACATGCTATTTATTTATATTAAGTGATTTCATTTAATTAAATGTCTTATGTTTTATTTCAAATTTGAATTTTAAATTCAAAAGAGTTTAATTCAAAATATATTACTTATTTTTAGGAAGTGATTGAGGTTGAATTAATTATCTTGAGATAGTAAAATTCAGATCAAACACTTGCCAAAAGATAAGGATATATATATGAAATGAAATAAAACCCTAAGTGACTAAGATTGTGGCGTGAAACCCTAATCCTTCTAGGTTTGGCGTGAACTTCATCTCTCTCTCTTAATTCTTTTGGTCCAATTTTCACAAGGAGAAAGGATTGTTCATCATTCTCTTGTGTTCTTGGGTAGTAATAGCAACCTAAGAGAAGTACAAAATCAAATTTTTTAGCTTCAAACTATAGCCATTACACAATACCTTAAAAGAGAGCTAGCAATCTCGATTTTAAGCCGACGGTGTAATTGTGTGTGTGAGAATAGAGGGAGTGGCGTAAAAGGCTGTTCCTTGGCATTGGTGATCGAGATCTAAGGCGGACAAAGTCATCTTAGTTGCTGGTCATCACCAAATTCAAGATTTAAAAGGCATCAAAAGTTGTAAGTTTCAAAAACCCTAAAATTGCATGTTTCGTTTCTTGCTTCGAATTTGTATGGTATGTATGATGAAAAATTTTTTGTTTTTCCGCTGTGTTATCATCACATTCATACCATGTCATATTCCATCAGTATCCTTATGGAGCGGAGAAATTGGTTGATGACATCACACTAAGCTAGATCAAAGGGATCCAGTGTTTATCTGTGGGGAATGGCTATGAGTACGTGACAATTCTCTTTCTTTTGTACTGCTTAAGACACATGACGATTGCTATAGAATGCCAAGAACTAGTTGAACATGTTCATGTGGTCCCTTGTATTGCCATAGGTGTCGTAGAGTAGTAACAAAGAAGAAGAATTGTTACATACTCTTAGCCATTCTCCACTCATAAACACCTAATCCGTTTGAAATAGCTTAGTGTGGATGTCTTTAATTACTTTTTCCATTCCTTTAGCATACAACCAAAATTTCATGAGGATAGCAATATAATTGAGAGAATGTAGAGGAATTGCCAAACGCCTACTTCATGTAAAAGATATTTAATTATCTCTTTCTATTTGATGCATTCATCTTTGATATGTAATTTCTCCATCTAATGTATCTATGTCTTTGAATTATTTAATAAAATTCCCAATTTCTATTTCACTTAAGTTGTCTTTTTATTTATTTATTTATTTTGTGTGATGCGTATATGATTGCTACTAATTATTAGTGAAGATATAGGAATTGCAGATAATGAAGTCTAATGATTTCTGAAAATCAATTGAGATTCCCTTGTACGATAAGCAAATAATCCTTAGTCAGCTATCGGATATATCTTCGAAAATTGATTCCTGATATAGTAGGTCAAAATTCCCAATGTGGAAAATATGTATTAATTTTATTCGATTTACATTAACATGCTTTATTTATTTTAGTGGAAAGGGAATATACTGTATTATTTTATGTTTACTAATGCATTGATCGAATGCAGTGTGCTCTATTTCAAAAGAAAAGGAAAAACTGTGTACTCAGTTTTCCAAGTAAAACAAAACTTCTCCCATAATAAATACAATGGATTGAATCGATCTTTTGCATTTAATGGGCGGTCAATAGCATGCTTCTTAATATATTTGATTATCTCTTTCGATTTAATGCAGTTATCTTAAATAGGAAATTTCTTTATCTAATGTACCTATTTATATATGTTTTATTAATATGTATTAATTGTAATCGGTTAACGTCAACACCCTATATCCACTTACTTAAAAGGATATCAACATAATGTATTATTTAATTATCTCAAATCGAATACATTGAATTTAATTGGGCACAACATTAATTCATCTTCTTTTACATTTGAGAATATAATACATTAGGTTAATATATAGATGAATTAGTTATATACACTAATGCAGTGATCGAATGCATCGTATACAATTTCCTCAAAATGTATATATTGTATTACTGTGTACTCAGTTACCCAACCAATTCAAAATTATATCCATTTAGGTCAAACTGTATCCTTTGCATCCCTATTGTATGCGTCAAACTGTATCCTCTACATCCCTATTATATGTGTACAAAAAGGCTACTCTACTTTTGGAGATAGATGTACCTTTATCTTAACTTCAGATGGGAATATAAGTAGCTTTTTGTTGCTATATTACAACAACTACAAGTTTTACCCCCAACCATCAACCTATATTGATTATGAGCTAATCAACATATTGAAAGCCATGCCTCACAACTGGTTCTATAGTCCATGCGACCTATACTTTGCAAGATTCGTTCGTCCAATTGTAGCAAGGGTAAGTCCCTCGGTACATGAATTTTAAAGTTTAATTAACCGTTAAACCGTACATGCTATGTGTGTTTGTGTGTGTGTATTCTTTCCCCTCGCAAACCTTACTAATGTAAAATATTATGCAGATGTGGTGCATGGAGTATAGACGGCTCTAGTTGGTTGACTATACTCCTTTACTGGGTAGGAATGACTACGTTGTTGGTGGCTTCTTTCACATCCTGGTTGAGTGTATTCATATGCTAATAAGGAATGACAAAATCCTGGGTGGATACATTTTTCAATGTCATTTTTATAGATGTTACACATGGGATGTTCATGTTTGGTTGTTACACTATAGGGTTCATGTTTTTTTGTGATTATAACAGTTGCACTGGTGTTATTGAACAAATCCAACAAAAAAAGATCCCAAATGTTGAAGGGTTGACTGTTGTATAATTTGCATGTTTCATAAATAAATTTTTAGTCTTAGTTTTATTTTGTCTTATTTTATTTTATTGTTTGCGGACGAGTGTGTGTTCCCACATGCATTGGGATGTTTGATGATCTGCAGCATGTTCTCAACCATATTGTTTTAATCTAATATATTTTTAATATTTAAATATTTGATTATATAGTTTTCATTTTCTTCATCTCTAATCAACTCAATATTAGTGGTATCATTATTATTCGGTATCCATTTTAATTTGGGCACCATGTTACTTGCACAAGCACATAATATCAGTGATAATATGCAGAGTTATTGTCGTTCAATTTTTATGTGAGAATGATTTATTAATGTGATATAACAATAACAAATTAGTGCCCATATTTTTGTCCCAATGCCAATATAGTGTATTAAGTTATCTCATTATATTTTGTATGATTCTTCGTAAAAGTAATACATTCTATTCAGTTATCTTAATTGACTGTATTTAGTTTTCATACTACAATATAATTAGTTTACATAATTCAATGTATTCAATTTAAAATTATCCTTCAGCGTATGCAAGATCAAATTCACTGAATTCTTAAGGCTGATAGCCTTTATCCATAAATTGTGTATGGAATAGATAAGTGCTTAAATAATTTCTTTGCAATTGTATACATTTTTCTTTTCCATTACTGATTCGACTTCAATAACGCCGAAATTATTCAACAAATCTATACATCCTTATCCGGTTTAATAAAATGTATAAGTAACTAACTACAATATTCCTGTGCATCTTTAATTTACATTTAAAAAAAATGTAATGACTATACTATATCAATTAATTGGTCTGCAGCTGCATCCAAATGCATTTTTCCTTCCTTCTTCCTCCTCTTCCTCCTATTAGCTGTATCCCATCCATCGTCATTGTTGATTCTTCCTTCTTTTTTATCCCTTCCATAGAGATATAACAAAAGTCTAAGCCTTCTTCTATAACTTTTTACATCAAAATTTAATGGAATTATCTTTCCTTCTATTAAATACTCAGCAAATGCTGCTACATAAGCTCTGCAATCACTGAAAAGATTTTAAATGATTGTAACTTAAGTTCTTTTTTGTGAAATATTAATACAACATGTTAACTAAATGTATTATAAAAATGTATCATAAATACTTGTCTTGTTGTATAGGGAGATTCTCAGCATACTCGATGGCAATGGGATGATTTCCTTCAAATTTGGATACATCTTGTGTGTCCTTTCTACTTCTCAAAAAATCAACAAGACTTAAATATAATGGAATTACAACACTGAATGCTTTAACCGCATTGTCTACGCGTTTATTCATATTTGGTGAACGCAAAGAGTCATACACAATAAGTTTTCTTTCCTTCAATATTAGGCTTCCCAATATCCAATGGATTTTCACAACATTGATTGGCAATAGTATCTCATCGACATCTACCCATAGAATATTGCGCTTCATCTCTTTCCCCATTACATAATCAGGTAGGACATGTTCGAATGTTATTTGTGAATAGTTCCTAGGGTTTTTGATTAATATTTGACGTACAGTTTGAACACTTTGGTTGAAATGGCAATATATTGTGATGAAAGAACCCCGTACATTCCCATCAAGTTTACACATCTTCCTTAAATAATAAAAAAATGACATCTATGTGCTGCAAATAGCGTAAAAAAAAAGACCAATATAAGATATAGAGTTATAACAAGAAGTGAATACAATTTATTATGTTTTGATAACACACAAAGTTCACCCTTTTTTGAAAAATGGAATAGTTTGTGTTCATCAATACTTGATAGACAAAAATATACATTACCGAATTTGCCATTTCTTGTCCGGGATACACCAATGTATTGTTAGTGTAAGCCCTAGCCCCAATGCATTGTAACGAAACACTTGAAATTAATAAAATGAGGCATTAGTTTTATCTTTTGTATTCCTGTGCATATCAATTGATAAAACTATCCAAGAATGTCGTTTCGGTTTAAGTTATCATGTGTGAGGCACATGGATTGTAAGACCTTGAAACAAATGAGACATCATTCTAAATATCCCTAGTCAGTCATTGTTATGGGAATAACAAATGAATTAAGACTAGTATGCTCTCTCTGATCTTATGAGTTCTGTCTTACGAATCATTAGGACAAGAGTGTCAATCAGAGATCATAGATACATGTTAAAGAACATGGTATCTGGATTCGATCCGCTCATGAGAACACTACATGGTACAAGTCATAAGTGTTTCTCATATGCAAGTTTTGTATCGGAGTTCTTAGACCTGAAATCTCTATGAAACTCTTTATGAATTACTGTGTACTTTGACATACACCTAACGTGCTCGTAACAGAGTGACAAGTACGGGTATGATTGGGTATGCACTGATTCATGTTAGAGAGCATGAGAGAAGTGAAGGGATTACCCCTCTCGATAAGAGAGAAAAATATCACCGGCCACTTGATCAGTGAACTGAGAAGTGTATGGCCATACCGAGATGAAATAATGAGTAATCATTATTTATCTGAGAGTTCAGTGTCACTGGAATATCAAGAAATGAATTAATGTATATAAGGATGACTAGTTCCATGCCTTATATTAATTCTGATATTTATGGGTAAGGGACTATGCGAAATTGCATTAGGTCACCAAATGCCATATGCATTTTCATTTAATTTGGAATGCTATAATATCTTGCTAGAGAATATATATAGCCTTTGAATTAATTTATTAATTCATTGCCAACATTAAATGGACCTATAGGATCGCACATAAAGCACTGGGCTTAAAATTGTATTGGAAATTAATTTAGACTTTTATTTAAAGTCAAATTAATGCATGCAATGGGTAAACAGATTTTTTACTGTTAACAATTGGTCACGAGAGAAATTTACTGGCATGTGTTAGGTTTAATTTCAATTGATTAATTATCTATGTATAATTAAGTTAATTGAGTATTAAATCCTAAATTATGTTTAATCAAAATATAATACTTGAGAGGGAATTAAAGTAACCAAAGTTTAAACTAGGAATCCTAGTTAAATTTGGCAACTAATTACCTTAGTTAAGTAAGTTTGTTTTGATTAACTAAATGATGCCATTTGAATTTAAATTCTAATAGAATTTAAATTAAAATATATATCTCTTAATTATTAAGTGTTAGTGGCTGAAATTGCTACCTAATTTAAGGCACTCACACATGACTAAAGTAAGTGATATATATTAAATGAATTAAAGGAATAATGGTGGGTGCCACTTTTATTCTTCTTCTCTCTTTTGGCCATGAGACTATTAGTGGGATTGGTAGAGATTCCTTTTGCTCTCAATTCTCTCATGGAAGGTGACTAAGATAGAAGAAAAAGAAGAAAGAACAAGAAGAGTTCTTGTGTCTTTCAAACAATTCCATTGCCTAATACACAAATATAGAGCTAGCACTCTTGATTTTAAGCTATCTTTGCAAGTGTGTGTGAACATAGAGAGGAGTGGCATAAAGGCTGTTCCTTTGGCATTGGTGGTGAAGATCTAAGGTAAATAAATTCATCTTAGTTGCTGGTCATCATCAAAATCAAGTCTTGAAGTGCATCTAAAGTTGTAAGTTTCAAAACTCTAAAATTGCATGTTTTCGATTCTAGTTTTGGATATGTATGGTATGCATGATAAAATTTTGTTTTTCCGCTGTGCTATCATGATTATCATACCATGTCATATTCCTTCAGTGGTATCAGAGACTAGACATGCTTATTTTAGTGCTTTAGATGCATGAAAAAATTAATTAAAAATCGTTATTTTGAAAACATGCAAATCTGAAATTTTCTGTTTTGAGTTTTTTGCATTGTTTTGGTGTAAAAACGATTTTAATTGATTAGATAGGTATTATAATTAATATGACATGTTAATATACTGTCCTAAGATGTTATTAGGGCTGGTAATGGTCGGATTTAATTATTTATACCTGATGGTACATGTTAATTATGAAACTAGGTGCTAGTTGGCATGTAAATTGCTAGTTTAACAACTAGTTTTCAAAATTAAATGTAAAATTGATTTTGGCATGTTTGTAAGTGATTTTTAAAGATTAAATATCAGGTCTGGACATATTTTAAATTTGGTTTTAATTCTGGTCCATGACAATTTAATTGATTAATTTTAAAATCACTTAAAATAATGACTAGTTTGTGTTTGTTACATGTTTAATCAACATTGTTTGCTTTGTTTTGATTAAAATGGTAAAAAACACATTTAGATTTAAATGGTACAGAATATTAAATCAATGTTTATGGACTTATTTAGTTTTTAAATGACTCATAAAATTGATTTAAATGTTTGTGCATTTCATGGCATTACATAAGCTTTAAACAACTAGTTTTTGTTGTTTGTTTGTTTTGCATGAATGCCGGGTATTATATATATGTTCTTCATGATTTTATGTTTAATTCATATTGGTACATATTATATGTATTTTTAATGTTTATGGGCTGTATGACATAAAATTAAAAAAGGCAAAATTGGAAATTATACTAGAGTTGATTTATGGCACAAATCTAACTAGTTTGTGTTTTGGGCTTTTAAGAGAACTTATTCAATAAGAGGATTTAGTCCATTGGGCTTCGGCCCAGGCCCATCACGGGGTCTTCTCTTAAAGGTTCAAGTACACAATTTCCATTAATGGGCTTGGCTAAATTGATTAAAATTGGACTTTGTCTGATCCATGAATGCTATGTATATTTATTTGCTTGTTTGGTGTGATGAATGGATATGCATGGTGCATTCATGGGCCCTGGGTTTTTGTAATTAAATATGGCCTGCGTGCCATTATATTTTATTGTAAAAGTTTCATTTATTTCTTAGAATAGAATTTATTTGAAGACTTTGTAAATCAAGACGAAGCCCACCGAAGTGGAGAAGCCCAACTCGAAGATTCTTATGTAATAGTATAGAATCTTAGTTGTAGGTTTTTGGGCCCATGTTTGTCACGCTTTACTTTATGCAATTATATATATATATATATGCATGCTATGTATGGATGACAAAGCGTATGCCATGTAAGCCGTAATAAAATGAATCCCTAAAAATAGTAAGTCACAAAGTTGCCTTCCTAATTCGAAACATGTCAAGGCATCGATCATCGGTCACGTAGACTAGGAGTCCTAGATGCGCCCGATTATCTTTGTGAGGCATGGGTTGTGAATGTAGGTTGGACTTAACATGGAATGGGATGCTCGGACCTAGGCAACTTATAAATGGGTTTGTGCTATAACATTGTTTGATGTTAGCCCATTTGATCCAAGAGTCATGTACGAGACATGATTGGAGTTTTTCCTACCTAAGTAACTTAACTTATTAGGTGTACAGGCTCAGCTTGACTAATAAGTTGTTGTGAAAAGTGGATCTTGGCCCACATTAAATCACTAACACGAATTATTTATGGGGATATTAATTCGGTTTGTGGGATCATTAATAAGACCTCATTTAATCTTGCTAAATTTTATTGTAGATTGAAAATGGCATCTTCAAATAACAATTTCTCATTGCGATCGGTCCTTGAAAAGGACAAATTAAATGGCACCAATTTCATAGACTGGTCTCGAAACTTAAGAATAGTTCTTAAGCAAGAGAAGAAGTCGTATGTTTTGGATGCACCCTTGCCTGAAGAACCAGGAAGGAACGCCTCTGCGGTTCAAAAGGAAACTTTTGAGACCAAGAAGAGTGACTCTAATGATGTGACCTGTTTGATGCTAGCCACTATGGTGCCTGAATTGCAAAAGCAATTTATGGACCAAGAGGCCTATGCGATCATGGTGCACCTCAAGGAGATGTTCCAAGAACAAGCTCGTCACGAGAGGTTCGTGACAACAAAGGCTTTAATTTCTTGCAAGATGGCAGAGGGTACTCCTGTTAGTACCCATGTACTCAAGATGAAAGGGTATCTTGATACTCTTGAGAAGCTTGAGGTACAAGTGCCAAAGGAATTGGCCACTGACTTGATCTTAGGATCATTGCCTGTTGCTTATGATCCATTTGTGATGAATTATAACATGCATGCTATGAACAAGTCAGTCACTGAGCTTCATGGGATGCTTAAGAATGCTGAAGAGAACATTCGAAAAACCAATCCCGTGCTAATGGTTCAAAAGGGAATTAAGAAGGGACCTGCTAAGGGAAAGGGAAAAGGAAAGGGAAAACCCAAGATAGTTGGGAGTGCACCTCAAGCCCAATCCAAGCCCAAGGCACCAAAGCTCAAAGAGAGTGAGAGCACTTGCTTCCATTGCAACAAGATAGGGCATTGGAGGAAGAATTGCGCTCTCTTCAAGGAAGAACAAAAGAAGAATGGAGCCAAGGCGTCCAGTTCTGGTATTTTTGTTGTTGAAATTAACCTTTCTATTTCTACCACTTGGGTATTGGATACCGGTTGTGGTTCTCACATTTGTTCAAATGTGCAGGGGTTAAGAAATAGGCGGTTACTTGGGAAGAATGAAGTGGACCTCCGTGTGGGGAATGGAGCACGAGTTGCTGCCATGGAGATAGGCGACTATCACCTCACTTTACCTTCCGGACTTTGTATTGTTTTAAATAATTGTTATTATGTGCCTGCTATGAGCAGAAACATTATTTCAGTTTCATGTTTGGATAATGATGAATTTGATTTTGTTATTAAAAAGGGCAATGCTCATATTCGTCGCGAAGGCATTTCTTATGGCAATGCCATGTTGCAAAATGGCCTTTATATCCTTGATTTACAAAACAAAGAGTCTATATACAACATTAATACAAAGAGGGTTAAATCAAACGAATTAAACCCTACTTACTTCTGGCATTGTCGTTTAGGACATGCAAACGAAAAACGCATTTCAAGACTCCACAAAACTGGAGTGCTTGGGTCATTTGACTTAGAATCTTATGACACATGCGAGCCATGTTTGTATGGAAAAATGACAAAGAGTCCTTTTAACAAGAAAGGTGAAAGGACTAATGGCTTATTGGAACTAATACATACCGATGTATGTGGACCATTAAGTACACAAGCTAGAAGTGGTTTTAGCTACTTCGTGACTTTCACAGACGACCTCAGTAGATATGGCTATGTCTATCTAATGAAGTACAAGTCTGAAACTTTTGAGAAATTCAAAGAGTTTAAAAACGAAGTAGAAAACCAACTTGGCAAAAGTATAAAAGCCATTCGATCAGATCGAGGTGGCGAATACTTAAGCCAAGAGTTTGATGATCATCTAAAAGAGTGTGGAATTATTTCACAGCTCACTCCTCCTGGAACACCGCAATGGAATGGTGTGTCCGAAAGGAGAAATCGAACTCTGTTGGACATGGTTCGATCTATGATGAGTCAAGCTAATCTTCCTATCTCTTTTTGGGGTTATGCATTAGAAACTGCTGCGTTTCTATTGAACCGTACTCCAACTAAAGCAGTTGAGAAGACACCATACGAGGTATGGACTGGGAAAGAACCCAATATGTCTTTTCTCAAGATTTGGGGCTGTGAAGCACATGTTAAGAAATTAACATCTGACAAACTAGAGTCCAAATCGACTGTCTGCTTGTTTGTGGGTTATCCCAAAGAAACAAAGGGATACTACTTTTACTCAAAAGCCGAGAACAAAGTATTTGTTGCTCGCAAGGCTGTTTTCTTGGAAAAGGAGTTCCTTCTCAAGAAAGATAGTGGGAGTAAAGTAGAACTTAGAGAAATTCAAGCACCACAAACTCCTATAGAGGATGAGTTGGAAATGGGATCAAGTTCACAACCAGTTGTGGAACAAGAACCCATTACACAAGAACCTAGAAGGTCCGGTAGGATACGTCAGGAGATTGAGAGATATGGATTTCTAATCACTGACAGTGATACTATTGAGTTAGTAGATCGTGAGGATCCTACTACCTACCGAGAAGCTATTGAGAGCCCAGACTCGGAAAATTGGCTTGAAGCCATGAAATCCGAGATGCAATCAATGTACGATAACCAGGTTTAGACCTTGGTTGATCCACCGGAAGGTGCTAAGGTAATTGAATGCAAGTGGCTATTCAAACTCAAAGCTGATAAGACCTACAAAGGTAGACTAGTAGCAAAAGGTTTTCGGCAAACTCATGGTGTAGACTATGACGAAACCTTTTCGCCTGTAGTCATGCTCAAATCCATTAGGATCTTGCTTGCCATAGCTGCATATCATGATTATGAGATATGGCAAATGGATGTCAAAACTGCTTTCCTCAACGGAAATTTACTTGAGGATGTGTATATGACACAGCCTGAAGGTTTTGTCAATCCCAAGCATCCTAAGAAGGTATGCAAGCTTCAAAAATCCATTTATGGATTAAAGCAAGCATCCCAAAGTTGGAATCTTCACTTTGATGAGGCAGTCAAAGAATTTGACTTCATCAAGAACGAAGATGAGCCTTGTGTGTACAAGAAGGTTAGTGGGAGCATAGTAGTGTTTCTGGTCCTATATGTGGACGACATCCTTCTCATTGGGAATGATATTCCAACATTGCAAAAGGTTCAGCAATGGTTGGGAAAATGTTTCTCAATGAAAGACTTAGGTGAAGCCGAGACAATACTTGGTATTCGAATCTATAGAGATAGATCGAATCGGCTTTTGGGACTAAGTCAAGAAAAGTATATAGACAAAGTACTAAAGCGTTTTAGTATGGGAGACTCAAAGAAAGGATACATACCTTTGGCTTTGGGAGTTCCTTTGACTAAAGAACAGTGCCTTAAAACCAAAGAGGAAAGGGACAACATGAGTAGAATCCCATATGCATCTGCTATTGGATCTATCATGTACGCTATGTTATGTACTAGGTTGGATGTTGCTCATGCACTGAGTATAACCAGTAGGTTTCAGCAAGACCCTGGTGAGAAGCACTGGTCTGCTGTAAAAGGGATCCTGAAGTACCTGCGAAGGACTAAGGATCACTTCTTGGTGTATGGTGGTCAAGAAGAGCTCGTCATACAAGGTTATGCCGATGCTGCTTTTCAGACCAGCACTCAGGATTCTAGATCTCAATCTGGGTTTGTTTTTGTTTTGAACGGTGGTGCTGTCAGCTGGAGAAGCTCGAAGCAAGAAACCGTTGCCGACTCAACTACAGAATCTGAGTATATTGCAGCAAGTGAGGCTGCAATAGAGGCTGTTTGGATTAAAAATTTCATTAATGGATTAGGAGTGGTCCCAAGCGTCCTAGATCCATTAGAAATTTTCTGTGACAATAACGGGGCCATTGCACAGGCCAAGGAGCCCCGGTCACACCAGAAATCCAAACACATACTCAGAAGGTACCACTTGATCAGAGAAATCATTGATCGTGGGGACGTCGAGGTTAGCAAGATATCAAGTGAAGACAATGTAGCAGATCCTTTGACGAAACAGTTACGTCCAAATCTGCACGAAGCTCATTTGAGAGCGTTCGGTCTTAGGGCTATGCCCAATTGGGACTAGTGCTAGTGGGAGATTGTTAGTGTAAGCCCTAGCCCCAATGCATTGTAATGAAACACTTGAAATTAATAAAATGAGGCATTAGTTTTATCTTTTGTATTCCTGTGCATATCAATTGATAAAACTATCCAAGAATGTCGTTTCGGTTTAAGTTATCATGTGTGAGGCACATGGATTGTAAGACCTTGAAACAAATGAGACATCATTCTAAATATCCCTAGTCAGTCATTGTTATGGGAATAACAAATGAATTAAGACTAGTATGCTCTCTCTGATCTTATGAGTTCTGTCTTACGAATCATTAGGACAAGAGTGTCAATCAGAGATCATAGATACATGTTAAAGAACATGGTATCTGGATTCGATCCGCTCATGAGAACACTACATGGTACAAGTCATAAGTGTTTCTCATATGCAAGTTTTGTATCGGAGTTCTTAGACCTGAAATCTCTATGAAACTCTTTATGAATTACTGTGTACTTTGACATACACCTAACGTGCTCGTAACAGAGTGACAAGTACGGGTATGATTGGGTATGCACTGATTCATGTTAGAGAGCATGAGAGAAGTGAAGGGATTACCCCTCTCGATAAGAGAGAAAAATATCACCGGCCACTTGATCAGTGAACTGAGAAGTGTATGGCCATACCGAGATGAAATAATGAGTAATCATTATTTATCTGAGAGTTCAGTGTCACTGGAATATCAAGAAATGAATTAATGTATATAAGGATGACTAGTTCCATGCCTTATATTAATTCTGATATTTATGGGTAAGGGACTATGCGAAATTGCATTAGGTCACCAAATGCCATATGCATTTTCATTTAATTTGGAATGCTATAATATCTTGCTAGAGAATATATATAGCCTTTGAATTAATTTATTAATTCATTGCCAACATTAAATGGACCTATAGGATCGCACATAAAGCACTGGGCTTAAAATTGTATTGGAAATTAATTTAGACTTTTATTTAAAGTCAAATTAATGCATGCAATGGGTGAACAGATTTTTTACTGTTAACAATTGGTCACGAGAGAAATTTACTGGCATGTGTTAGGTTTAATTTCAATTGATTAATTATCTATGTATAATTAAGTTAATTGAGTATTAAATCCTAAATTATGTTTAATCAAAATATAATACTTGAGAGGGAATTAAAGTAACCAAAGTTTAAACTAGGAATCCTAGTTAAATTTGGCAACTAATTACCTTAGTTAAGTAAGTTTGTTTTGATTAACTAAATGATGCCATTTGAATTTAAATTCTAATAGAATTTAAATTAAAATATATATCTCTTAATTATTAAGTGTTAGTGGCTGAAATTGCTACCTAATTTAAGGCACTCACACATGACTAAAGTAAGTGATATATATTAAATGAATTAAAGGAATAATGGTGGGTGCCACTTTTATTCTTCTTCTCTCTTTTGGCCATGAGACTATTAGTGGGATTTGTAGAGATTCCTTTTGCTCTCAATTCTCTCATGGAAGGTGACTAAGATAGAAGAAAAAGAAGAAAGAACAAGAAGAGTTCTTGTGTCTTTCAAACAATTCCATTGCCTAATACACAAATATAGAGCTAGCACTCTTGATTTTAAGCTATCTTTGCAAGTGTGTGTGAACATAGAGAGGAGTGGCATAAAGGCTGTTCCTTTGGCATTGGTGGTGAAGATCTAAGGTAAATAAATTCATCTTAGTTGCTGGTCATCATCAAAATCAAGTCTTGAAGTGCATCTAAAGTTGTAAGTTTCAAAACTCTAAAATTGCATGTTTTCGATTCTAGTTTTGGATATGTATGGTATGCATGATAAAATTTTGTTTTTCCGCTGTGCTATCATGATTATCATACCATGTCATATTCCTTCATGTATACCACCAAATTTTCTTGTTAACACTAAGAACTCCAAAGTCAAAAGCATCCTTCAATAGTCTGTGTTGTGGAATATAAACCTGGTCTTTGTCCCTTTAAAAAAAAGGAAAAAAGAAACTATATAAACTATAAATGTTAAACGAATCAAGACGACACAAACATAAACAAACTTAAGTAGCAATTGAAATAATGCAAGATTGCTCAATCAATTTACCTGGCTATCTTTTTAGATATAATGCCAGTGTTGGCCCAGGCATTGAATTGGTTTAACTTTAATATATCTAGGTGTCTTTTAATGCTTATATTAAAAGAATGATCATTTCTTTCTGCAATCCCTTCGCGCTTGTATGTTAATAACGATTTTTTCCTCGATGACACTCCCAATTCATACTTCTAAAATTTCATACAAACCATGTAAAAATTTTACATATAAATTAGTTGTAATAAAATAGCACAAACTACTCATATCATATGCAATGTAGTGAACTTTTAAAACATTTAGGTAAACATTTTATAAATAATCAACTTACAATTTTATTTAAATTTGCATTTGTCGAGCATCCCCTCTTCTCTTGCTGACCTTGATCAATCTGTAATTCCTTGTTTTCTTTAAGTATATCAAAACGATGTTCATAATCTCGAGTAGAAGTTGTTCCCTTTGGTTCTTCGGATGAAGTCGTCTGAGCACCCTAATGACATTTAAATATATGGGATAACACTACTATTTTATTTTTAAAATGAGGAAGCATACGTTATCTAATGATCTCAATATATTACTTTAGTTGAATCCAAAATATCACGTACTACTCAATTCAATATGGCATGTGTGATGAAGCTAAGAAACAATTTATTAAACATACGATGAATATAAAACTTACAATTTTATCGAAATTAGCTTCTGTGGATTCCTCCACCTTTTCATGATGATCCTGGTCTATTTGTTTGCCCTCTTCCTCCTTAAGGAGATCAGCATCAGGTTTGTAACCCTCATCACCATAATTTCCCTTTGCTTCTCCGGTAGAAATCGATACAGCATCCTAATGAATGTTTAGAATAACATGTTAAAATAATGGGTCTGTCTTAATCTAAGAAATTAACATTATGTAATAACCCAGAGTAATCTACTTAGTTGAATCCAATATATTACTTACTACTCAAATCAATTTTAAAAATGCTATGTGTTGCGACCCTAGCAAGTGCATTGGATCGACAAGTAACAAAGTGGGGTAAATTTAAGACCCTCAATATTGAACATAAGAAAATTGTGTGTGAAAACTGTGGAAATTAATTGTATGCTAAAGAATTCCCAATTGTTTGTGTGTATGAGTTGTTTAATTTGTATAATGCAAACTTTAAAAATTAAAATATGCAATGAAGAGAAATTAAATTCTACTAACAGTAAATTGAGTATGTATTTAATTCAGAAAAATTAACAAGTATGAAAATATATAGAAACTAAACGTTGCTCAGTTTCACTCATCCACCCCATACCCACTGTGAATTAATTTTATCTTAAAGTATACATGAACGAATTCTAGATAACCCTCTTAACCTAAGCGTCCCATTCTGGAGCTAGCTATTCTAGTTGCTAAACTTTCCATTCCGAAGCCAGCCTAACAACTAGCCTATGCGTAGGTCTAACATCCTAAGTTTGATTTACTTTCCCATTCCAAAGCCAAGCAACCTAAATCTCATCTATTTCACTCCACACTCTAGTCCTAAAATTATAATTACTGCACATTTAGAATCCCATTCCAGAGCCGTCTAAAATAATACAACATTCATGAAAGAAAAACTGAGCAAAATCATTCATAAACTTCAATCCACTAGGCTCAATACACATTCAAAGATATATGATGCAAATCATTCATCCATGTATGAAAATTAACTTAATAGATTGAAAAACCATGAAATAGAAATAAGTAACAGTGAAATAGACCATTCATTCATGTAAAATCAAAATATGCTCAGTATTCACATTGTGAGTAGGGGATTCAAAGCTCCCCCAAGCAACAAAGAGGACTAGTCACTATCCATAATGTAAAAGATGAACAAAGTAAGAATGAAAACTATAAAACCCATTTGAAGCTAAAGATTTGAAGTTGATGAAGCTCTTTTTTTTCTTCTCCAAACTGCACTTTGATTGTAAGCTGTAATCTTCAAGCTAGAAACTAAAACTATGACTATCTTTGTGTTCTTGAAGTAAGACTAAGTTAAAAGAGTAATTTTTACAAGTAAAACTATAACAATAAGTATGAAAAAACTCTATTCTCATGAAAAACTGCATTTTCTCTCTACCCAAATACCCTATACATGAAACCCTAGAAAAAGACTCTCTTTAAGCAGAAAATTTAGCAGCTTTCATAGAGCTATCAAGGAGGACACGACTGGGACACTTTTGTCTCAGTTGTGACACAAGAAGATAGAGTGGTAGGTTGCCTTGGGCACGGCTAGGACAGTTTTGTCTCAGTCGTGGTGAGCTTCTGGATCAAACATGTGTTCGTAGGCTGCAATGGCCATGGCTAGGATAATTTGTCTCAGCCGCGACCTTTGATGAAACGGAGAGCTTTGACTTCTGCAATGGCCAAGGCTGGGATAATTTGTCTCAACCGCGACCTTTGGTGAAATAGTGAGTTTTGACTTCTGTGTTGGACATGGCTAGGACAATTTGTCTTAGCCGTGCCTTAGCAAAATTTCCTGCATAAAATGCAATTTAAATCATTAATCACCCAAAAACTTTAAATTTATCAAAATAACTAACATAAGCATATGAAAAATATTTTAGCACTAAAAATGCTAAAAGCATGCAAGATGAGACACTAAAACACACAAAATTATCCAGAAAACAAACATTAAAATCAAGGTTATCAACTACCCCACACTTAGACTTTTGCTCGCCCTCGAGCAAATGAATCATCCACAATCTTGAAATCTCAAACTCCAAATCAGAATAAGCAAATTCAGAAAGGTTGTAGCAACACTTAGTAGAAGACACTCAGATGAAGAATTCAATTAAAAAGACTCAAACTAATCTATACCAAACAATTTCTCGTGTGTGTGTGAGGCTAAAACAGATTTATTTTCTTTTAAAACCAAAACTACCAGTGAATTCTAGAAATGAAGCAAACAGAGAATTACGACAATTTTGCGCTTACAACTCAGAATAGCCATAAGACTCTCCTTTAGCACCTGAACCACAAGGATCATCTCCGCTAAACAACTCAGAACAAAATAGGATCACCAGGGCTTACACTAAGGTTGTAATGGGGATAAGGTAAAGGTTCCAAATTTTTTTTTTGATAAGGTTAGCAAGATAGAATTAGCCACACTACCCAGAAATACAAACCACCTAACTTTCTCAAGAAACAACTCCATCAAAATCCATGCTCTATCATTGTAAGAAGGGAAAACTAATCTTTGGACATTAGTTGGATTCTCAAAATTATAGGAAGTAAGATAAATGACACTTCCTATAAATGCTAGGTACCCTACACTTATTTTCTGCAGTAATAAATCAATCAAAATTTCTGTAGCATAATATTTGAATTTTTTTTAACAGTATTTTTTTTTCACTTACTGAGAAGGGCACCTAAAACACTAATTGTTTATCATCCTTGTCCCAAAATATTTAGAATGTTTAAGCTCAAAAATCCCTAAAAAACTTCAACTTCCCTTTTCTTCTTAACCAACAATCAAAAATTTTATCAAACCTAACATGCAAATTTCAATACCCAACCTAGAGTGGCCAATTCCAAAGTGGGACAGACAAAGGCATTTTAGGCTGCATGGTTTAGCATAAGTACAATCAAGAAAAAAATTAAATAGTACGCTTTTAGCATACCAATTAAGCTTAAAGGGGCTAACAATGGCAAAATTCACTAAGGGTAGGTCAAAAGTCATTTAAAAGTTGGTTACCAAAGAAGGCTTCCTGGATCATATCCTAATTTTATCTGAGTTGAATATTCATTTCGAAGGGTGATGAGGAAGGTTCTAACTATTCCAGAATTTCTTCACTCGATTGCTCTTACTCACTGGTTTTAATTTCATAAAACTTGACCTACTATGCTCATTAAGTTAGAGATTGAATGGTATATAATTAATTGAGATCAATTCAAAAGAAGAACTTCCCTGAATAATACTACTACTCTCTGGCTACTCAAACCTCCTAAATAAGCAGTTCAAATTAATTCGAATCAAGATTAACTAGCAAGCTCAGGCTAATTGCAAGAGTAAGTAACAACCTAAGAAACTAATCTAAATCAAAACTAAAGGAATGCAGAATGTAATGAACTTTTAAACATAAAAGATAAAAACTACAACCAAAATCAAACATCCAAGATAAAAACTACGAAAACTACAGTCATAAAACAACAACAAATAACTAAAAACATCCCACAATTAAAAAGAACAACATCAAAAATCAAACACAGAAAGTTAAACAGTCTTCATCCTCAAACCCTCACCCCACACTTAAAACTTTTGTTGTCCCCAGTAAAAAAAACAAAAGAGAATAAACAACAAAAGAGTGAGGAGTGGAGGAAAAATCCTTGAAATCATAGCGAGGAAAGGGGTGGTGGAGGTGTGAACTGACTATCCAATCGAAATTGGATCCCAAGAGCTGCGACAATATCTTCTGTACATTATGTGATGGAGGTGAACCCAAAATCCATCCTCTAAGTAATGTTGTCAAGTCTGGTATTAATGGCAGTGTACTACTCAGAGGATAAGGAAATTATTTCAGCTTCAGCTCTCTCCAATTCTGTGGCTCTCTTGTGCACAGTAGCTCTATATAAAGCTCGATCAGAAATAACCAAATGCCTTTGCCTAGGAAAGCAAGGGTCATCAATCAGGATTGCCATATTGCACAGCATTCATCGATCAATTACCATGGGCTTGTCAACTGAAGTGCCAAACTTTGGATGTTTATGAAAACAGGCTAAGGTAGTGACAAACCCTCTTAGTGCTGGCTTGGAATCCCTCTTTGTAAATGTGCGCAAATCGATAACTTTTTGGGCAATGAATGCAGCTCCATTCAACCGAATTCCATTATGCATTGCATAAAGAATGGTAGCCTCGCTTGTATTGACGTTTCCAGGCCCTCCAAGGTGGCTAAAGAAAGCCAAGGCTAAGTAGCGATGCATAATCCTTAGGGGTGATCTCTCAGATGAATCGCCTTTGTGTTCTTGGGATTAAAGTGTGTAGGATCCTCAGGATCATAAATTCCCATCCATATTTCTTGTTTGTTCAGATCAGGAATATCCCTGGCAGCATGTTGATCAAAACCTAAGACCTCAGAGAATGCGTTGAAAGACATTTGATACAAAATGCTATCGAGCTAAAAACTCACATGGCCTGGATTTAAAATATCAAGTCCAGCTTCAATGCTAACGTCAAACGGATGAGCCTTTGAGTCCACTTTAACATGGTCATGATCATCCTTTTGCATTTCTGCCTCTTCGTCATGAACTTGAGCATGGTGTTCAGGTACTGCTTCTTCGGCATTTTCTTTTGTTTCTATACAAGAAGGATGGACAGATGCTTGTTGACATTTAAAAAAATAGTGTAAGAATATATTTTTAAATTTAATATTTGGTACTCAATGATAGAAATTGAGTATAATAGTTACCTGAGTGGTGACAGTCGGACATGTTTTCTGCATATTTGAAGAGTGAGATGCAACAAACTTTGAAACTTCACAAATCTTGTTTGAGACTTCAGCTTTAAAAGTTTTGAACTCTTTTTTGAGAATTGAGATCTCCTTCATGAATTTCAACTGCCTATCATATAAATATTGGATCTCATCCATCATGTTCTTGGCATGTAAATTTTTTCCTGAATTTTGTCCTCTACCTTGCTCAGCAGACGGACAAGGACTGTGGACTGAAAGCGTGAGGGGAGTTGGCAAATCATCATCCTCTGACATTTCTTCAACCGGTACCCCTTTCCAAATGCTCTTCAACAAAGTACGATCCACAGTATATTGTTACTTCTCCTTAGTTGGCCGAATATTATGCACCTCCAACTATAATAAAACATAAAAAATAAATTTATAAATAGACATATATTAAAATGAAATCCTAACCAACTTAAAAAAATAAAAAATAAATTGGTATCCAATTTATGCATACATTCAATAAAATTATGAGTATCTGGGAAAATGAATTCATATTTGTTAATAAATTGTATTCACTATGTCAAATTGAATTTACAACAATGTGAGCACAACTTTTCAATGTGATACAATGTCATTACAGTATATTTGGTTTGGAGAAAATGTTATGCATAGTAATACAAAAACTTATAAAATCGTAAACAATAAAAAGAACATAGGAAATAAATAACAAGTCAAAGCTAATTACCTCTTTATTGAATAAATGTTGGCTGAAACTCTGCGCATGAGTATGATGTATAATGTTCCATTTTAATATTATGGGCAGCTTGTCTCCACATTGCACAGCAAACCTCCAATCAACTACATAGCAACATTCGTAAAACCATGCTTGGAAAGCCAAGGGACATCCTCTCAACCTAGAGGACTTTAGTTTACCATAATGCAGACTTCCCTTGAGGCTTTGGATTGTCATATTGTACACATCCTAGCCCCAGGGATATTCATTGTATTGTCCACTATCGACAAGAGCAATAAGATCTTTCTTAACCAACCTAGTATTTACGCCCGCAAGAAGGAAGCTGGTAACAAAAAATAGGATGGCCAATTTGACCCCATCCACACGAGATTTCCATGCTCCACTGAAAAATGCATGTTTTATTAATATACTTGTCACCTTTCTTTTTCCAAAAAAGTATTTCTCCATAAAGCGAGTACCATCTTTTTTTTAAATTATTTTTGTTGAGTTTCCCTATACACTTCAAACCGGTGACAACAGAAAATTCTTCAAATCCAAACTTTAACACAACACCATTCACATTCAACCATAGTTCATGCCCTTTGTCACTATGAACTTTATTGAGCAGTAGGGAATGAATGAGTTGCCCTTGACTTATAACTTTTGGCATGTCTAAAAAGTATCCAAAACAGAATTCTTTGAACATCACTATTTGGTACTCATTCAACTTTGATTTAATTTTTTCAATTGCATCAAAATCTATACAAAAGAGAACTTTGCTTTCGAATTTAGCATTCTCAGGAAAATATAAATCCCCAACCTAGTAAACATATAAACAACATAAGTCGATGAGAAAAAAAGAAACTATTACGATCAAGAACAAAAATTTATTACAAAGAATAATTACATTAGGAGAGCAATAACAGTGTATTTAACATATAATTATCAAATTAAAATTATACCTTCATTTTTAGCAACTTTGGTGGATCAATGGACTTGATATCTGTGAACACATATTGTAATATAAGAGCGAAGAATAATAATATAATGATAACACAATTTAACACAATATATTCTATTTTTAGAATACATTGTATTTATTTTTTTAACAAATGAAATAGGTGGTTGTTTTGGGCATAACCGAATACACTAAATTTTGCTTAAATATAATATAATGTAAATGCTTATGATGTAGCATTTGGAAGATTATATATGGGACCATAATCGAGATAGTTATAAATGCACTTGTTCAAAATTGGAGAATAAACTTTAAAGGCGAATATATCAAGTAGAACTCTAAAAATCAAGGTAACTTTAAATATATATAAAATAATAATTAAAAATAAAAATAAAAATTACACAACAACAAACACACACATAACAACAAAAAATGTATTTGTAATAAAAATATCAAAAACTCAAATATATTGTCTATGACTTACTTCGACGAGCAACCTAAGATCTGAAGAAGTGCGAAAAATATAAAATATTAACACCACTCACAAGTACACTAAAATTGTGTTTGCCGAGACATAATTTTTATGAGATTTTTGACGTCAACGATAAGATATAGACCCCAACGTGGTAGACATTGGCTTAAGAATGTGAGATGTATAACGGTGACTATTAGCAGATCAAGACGGAGAGAGATCAAATTTTGAGATAGATAGTAAGCAAGAAGTAGAAAGTATGGCGGTTGGTTGTATGATTTTGACAAATCGGTCCGAACTTCAGAGATTAAAAAAAGGGCATTTTTATAATTGCTATTTAAAAAAAATCAATGAGGGTTGCATTGGAAAATGCACAACTAAAATTACATCTAATGACACGTGTACAAAAAGGCTACTACTCTACTTTTCAAAATTGGTTCTTGGAACGTAATCAACCGTCTATTCAGTTTCCCCATTTACACCATCTATTCAGCTTCTCACAAAAAGTTTCCTTTTTAAAGACACTTTTATTGGAGGGATTTGTGTCGTTCCACTGCCTATAAGTTCACAAGACTCCGATCACCATCTCCATCCGTTATTATAAACAAGCATTACAACATATTGCCGAGCATGGTTGACATTAGGAGCTACAAGAACAGGCATACAAACAAATTCATAATAACAACACAGCGTCAGGCTGACTCTTGGGTAAGTCACTGCTTTAACCATTATATTAAACATGGCATGGCCTTTAACTAGTACTTTATTTTCCTATTCCGATCAATTGCAAATAGCATATATTATATATTTTCAATTAATATCTAATGCTTGCATTTTATAAAGACTGCCGAAAGGATCAATTATAGATTTGAGGCTTCCATTAAATGAGCACATTATTGTTCGAGTTGGTGAGAAGCCATTCCATTTATTTAGAATTAAGATGGTATACGATGAAAGAAATGGTCTACACTACCTTTTTGAAGGTATTGTGCATATACAAAGTCATTACTCACTTGTTTATCCTATAAGGGTTATGATGTACGACTTCAGCCCAATCGGATTAAAGATGCAATTATTTTATAACTCCAGCAATCAAATAGAGTATGGTAGGCCACCCAATGACGTAATCTTTCGGGACAACATGGCTTGGCTGAGAAATTCTTCCATTGGAGATAACATAGAAACTTTTAATCTCATGATAACTGAGAATGAGTTGCTAGACAAAATGGTTAAATTTATTTAGGGTTTGAAGTAAAATATTTATTGCATTATTTGCATTTGATGTGTTCTTGATATCATTACTTGTCATCAACCATTTAAAGGCTATCATTTAAATGCAGTTTATCCCAACCCATTTTGCCAAATATTTGGGCAAGAGGAAAAATGTTGTGCAGATGTGGTGCAGGGTGAGATCATGGTACTAACAGGTGGAGTATACTCCTTTGGTAGGAGTGGAAGATGAAGTCGTAGGAGGGTACTTCGATGTCGGCTTTAGTAGGTTACGTCTGCACTGGGAGTGTGTGTTTGTGACTCAATGGAGTTCATTTTATTTCATGACGAGGAAGATTATGCTGTTGTTTTCGCAGCATCGACCTCCCCAACTCTATTATAATATTCTCAAGTGGTGATGCTAATTGTTATATCTAATTTTTTCCCCTAGATTGTTAATTAAGAATATGAATATTCAATCAATTCATAGTTATTCCTTTAATTTTCTATAATTTAAACTTAACCCATATAAATATCAATGTCCTTAACTTGTTGTATTGTATGTATTATTGCATGGATTATGCGCACTCACATACAATAGCCAATGATAAACATAACAAACAAAGGCAATCTTGTTTTCAGCCATATTTAGATGTCTAAATGACCTAAAAAAAAAAACACACACACACACACACACTCAAATTTTTCCAACCAAAATATTGATATGGATAAAATGATACATATTTACAAATATATATATATATACACACACACACACACATACATGCATACATACATACATATATACATACATACATACATACACACACACATATGTACACATAAAAATAACATGCACAAAAGGATATATATAATAATAAAATACACACATACACACACACACATGTATAAAAAGTTCGTTTGTTGCTATTAGTGTTTGATCACCAAATATCTAGTAATATAGAAGTAAAAAAATAAGAGGATCGAAAGCTATATATATATATTAACATTCATAAAAAATTAGTTTGATGAAATTAGTGCTTGATCACCCTATCTCTAGTAATATAGAAGTAAAAAAATGAGGATTGAAAACTGACTGGATAAAGGTGATGACATCTCCTGGAACCATCTCATAATCCTTGGTTATGTTGTTCCATCCGCATCGAAATCCTGCCTTCGCATAAAAACCCTTCTTCGATTGTGTGGGAATAGTACTGTAATGAAATTTAACCTTATAATTTTTTACCGTCTCCTTATTGCCGCTGCTTAATCTCAACTTCCTTGCTCGAACGTATACCTCTTCTTTACAAATATGATCACCAGCTTCATTAATACATATAGGCTGCATTATATATGGGATTAGTTTCACGAATAAGCATATGAAAATAGTCAAACAAGAACGTTACACACATGTTCCAATCCGTATTTCCAATTCGAATTCTTACACAGCTAAACTTCCAATTAAGGGGGTTCGTTAAATTGCCAAATTCAAACTCCACCAAGAATTTTTCTTCACCTGGAAACCCATATGCTCCCTCCTCACCATCTTTATCCACCATAATGACGTTGAACACAAGGTTTCCTCTATGTTTGAAAAAAATAACATCATTTTCTTGAACATTATTAACCCAAATAAAGTCGGATTTGTTGTCATTTAATATATTGTAGACGTAGCCTTGTTCAAGTGTCATTTGCCAAAGCTGATTGTTTGGCGTCATTAAGCAACATTCAGTAACTTTAAAATTTTCTCTGTCTTGGATGAATGCCTGTGGTATCGGCTACGTAAAAAATATATATGATTAATTAATCAATTGAGTTATGTGACATAATATTTAAAGTGAACATGAGATAGGTTAATAAATATTTTTTCAGTTATGAAGAACATTGACCAGTTTAGGTGAGTATGCTTTAATAATAACTGTAAAGAATCATTGTCTAAAAGACTTAGAAATCCACTAAAGTGAAGCTCAACCCAAGTCACCTTAACGCAGAATGAATTATCCATTCAAATGGCTTTAGGGAAGATAATGGAAATGCTTTGCCAATGCAAATGAAGGTAAATGTACAAGGCAATAAGTCTACTTACGTTTATTACTTGTTCCCTAAAATGTGGTTACCTTTTTTGGAGATGTTAGTACTAATCCTAACCCATCTAATGATTACTCATAAATGACACGGACAACATAGAGCATTAGGGTGTGAAGAAACATACACAAGCATTAATAAGGATGGTGATGCTTATTTCCTTTGGGTGGTAGAGGAAATCACAACCAAATCTTATCATATTTCCTTAGGCAGTTGGTTCATCAGACAAGGGTGGCACGTGCTTAAGCTATAGTTTGTAACTTACAAAATTATCGTGGTAAAACTTAATAAAACACACATCCCGTGCACAGATGCAATTTAGATTACATTGTGTTCAATTCAAAACCATAATAATTAATCGATTTATTAAAATTGAATATGTTCTATTATTTTTATTTTTTAACTGTGGTGTAAGCATCAATAAGATAAGTAAATTAGGTCTATTCATTCTTCAAATTAGACAAGTCCGGATGCGGTAAAAAACTTTGACTAAAACATAATAATTTTTTGCAGACCATAAATATTTCAAAACCTAATACATTGGATGGAAGTAGAACAGAATTGAATATTTTGTGTACACGTTTATATATAGCATGCTCAATCTTTTAGATGACTTAAAACCCTTACATAGCCGAATAAAGTGAAATAAATAGTGAATGTATTTATTTGAAAAGACTCGGTTTCATTTTTCCAAATCTCATATCAAACACAATGCTTTTAAAAAATGATTGCTTTTTATTTTCCAAACCGAGTTCAACAAGTAGGAAATTAAGTGTATTCACTTTTGAAATTGATAAATACGTCGAGTAAAGATTATAGTTTGTAAGAAATTAAATATAATTTTCTTATACATTATTGTATAAATTTGAACAATTTTTATCGGTGATCTTATGAATCATGGTATAATATAATTACATTTATGTCAATTGTACAAACTACGTCAAGGTTTTAAAATATTTTTAATTATTCCTAATCAAGATTATTAATTTTTAAAAGCCAAAATTTATGATATCATCAAGTATAATTGAAAGATAAACATAGGCCAAAATTGAATACAGCTGTATCCAATTTTGCTTAGTACACTTTCAATTTTTACAATTGCTTAATACAGATGCATAAATTTTTAAAAAACTCAATACAATGAATTGGAATTGGTAAAGTTTATAATGTTTGTGATGAATATGATTTTCTTATACATTAACGTATACATTTGCATTAATTTTTTACATCGACGATTCAGGGTCCAAGGTTAACAAAATTATGTCAGTTAGATAAACACATAAAAGGCTTACAATGCATTTGTTCATACACCATACACTTTGCATTATAACGAAATGAGTAAAACATATCAGATTTCGATACCTCTTCTGAAAACCCTCACAATGAATGTCTTCTTATCATCAGGTGATAGAATAAATGTGCAAAAGTCTCTTGTATCAAGATCGTAAAAATGAACAAACTGTACCTAGCCACCCTCGAAGCTTGTTCAAAAGGATAACTTCTTCCCATTCTTTAACATTATTGCCTTGCATTGATAAGAGACAATGAATGAATAGGGAGAAACTATATAAGTCTTATAATAAAATACCTTGTGGAGTTTTATTTGGAGGCAACATATACCCAGATATTTGGTAGCTTGATGGGATGGAACTGTCTGCCATGTTAAATACAGCATATGGTTTAAATTCACGTACTTTAACTTTCAAAAAATGTAATATCATAGAGGCACTTACCATATGATAGCACCAGCCTTTCTTTTTACAAACAATAGAGAATGACCATGGCGATGCAATATCTGCAAGAAATGCAGTTTCAAGATACATAGTTGATAAATATTCAAAAAAAATTTGAAAAAATAATATACATATAATATAACAAAGAGCATAAATTGCCAGAAAAATTTTAATGAAAAAAAATCTTCAACAAATTAATTCATTTTACCAAAGGGCGGCTGGTATGTTAGTAAAAATTTCATTGTCCGTTCTATACCAACACCAAAATTATCATCATACTTAACATTGAGTCCGTTCTCATCATAAACCATGACATGGAAGCATAATGGGGTATGATAGAAAAAAAATACACTTATAATTTGCCTTTACGCTCAATCATTTAAAGAAAAGTTCAAAGCCATCAGCCATTAGAGCTATGCCCTTTGCGAAATGCACACGATAGGCTTCTTAGCTCGATGATCATTATACTGTGACTATAAAACTCACTCAGAGTTCCTTCAGGAAGTAGCTAAAATATAGATAGCAAATATATATATAATAAAAATAAATTAGGGTAAATAAATAAACAAAAATTCAAAATTTAAGATTTACATCTAAGTTAGTCTAGGATATATGGCTGTGTTAAACAAGTTTAAATAACTAATCATACCATGGCTCTAAATTGCATTATTTCATCCGTTATAGATACTTCAAACCATGCCCGCATGGTTAGCTATTCTCTCTTGATCCTAATCTGTAATGGGAAAATGAAAGTTGTAAAGAACTTCAGTGGTCGCATTTTATTCAGCTGATATTGTTGATTTGATAAATGAGATGGTTGATTTGAAAGTGGAAATTATTTGGTTCAGAAGTGGTAAAAAATTTAAAAATTGAAAAAGTTATGAAAGTATATTGTAGCCTTTTTAGTCTAGCCTTTTCACTTCAGGAACCTTGCAACCATCCTATTGTCCAACTATGACAAGATAACAATAAATTTAGCAAACATGTTTTGTTGAAGTTAACACGAGTGATAAACATTCATGAATAAGCCAATTGGTGGGTCTGCACAGGCATTATCAAGAAGCACATCAAACCAATAAAATAATGATATTTCAAAGTTATAAGAAATGATATTACAAATTTAAAAAGATAACGTTAGTATATTGTCTTAACAATGTGTTTAATTAATTTTGCTAAAGGTGATAATAAACACCTATAATTTTACGTAAATAATTTAAAAACTGTATTTATTAAATTAAGAAAACAAGAATTATTAAATTAAGAAAACAAGGATTATATAGTAACTTTCAATAGTAGGTTAAAGCACACTTAATAAGTATACATTATCAAATTACAAACAATACCTTATACACTAAACAAATAATCGAAAAATTCGTTCAACACTACCTAACATAAGTTTAATACAATACAATAAGCCATATATAACACAAAAACCAAATATATAAATGCAAGTTTAATATAATATAATACAATTATTGGACAATAAGTCCGGGATAATTAACAACCAAACTTTCAAATATAAACGTAAACCCCGATTTTGATGGTTATATATATAAATGGGTTGTATACTCAATACCATTAAACCCTAATCATGATCACCAATCGGATGACAAAAACAACCATCATAAATTAAATACCATTTAAAGCTAACACAAATCGAGCCACCTTCGGCTGATAAAAAAATGGGATGTCATTTCAAACATCTTATCTTACGTACACCTTTCCTATTTGCATTAGTATTGAGCAAAACAGGACCAAAAGAAGAATTTATCTTTGAGGTAAAGCAAATGATTCATGCATTATATATATATATATATATATATATATATATATATATATATATATATATATATATATATATTCACATCCATTTTGCAAGTTTTAATATAAAATTAATAAATACCAACATTGAATTCACTTTAGCCAATTAAAAGTGAATACCACATATAAGTATGTGGTAGAAAACATATGTTACTTTTTTGTTTTCCAACCAATAAGAACCTAAATAATAATCTTCAAAATTTTTTTCCTTTCCAAGAAAAAGTTGGGAAGTCTAAGAACAATAACCACCCTTCATTTAAAAGAATGGAAAGCATGGCTTGAGGGTATGTTAGTCAAGCTAAAAAATATATTTTCTCTATTGGTACATTTGATTGACTCAATTTGAGTAATTCAGCGAGGTCCATAAATAATCAGAGGAAAAATAAAATTGTAATAGATTGTATTCACTTTAGCCAATTAAAAGTGAATACCACATATAAGTATGTGGCAGAGTACGTCTGCTACTATTTTGTTTTCCAACCAAAAAGAGCCTAAATAATGAGCTTCAAAATTTTTTTCCTTTCCAAGAAAAAGTTGAGAAGTCTAAGAATAATATCCACCCTTCATTTAAATGAATGAAAAAAGTGGCTTGAGTGTATGTCAGTCAAGTTAAAAAAATATATTTTCTCTATTAGTACATTTGACTAACTCAATTTGAGTAATTCAGCGAGGTCCATAAATAATTAGAGGAAAAATAAAATTGTAATAGATTGTATTCACTTTAGCCAATTAAAAGTGAATACCAAATATAAGTATGTGGCAGAGGACGTCTGCTACTATTTTGTTTTCCAACCAATAAGAGCCTAAATAATGAGCTTCAAAATTATTTTCCTTTCCAAGAAAAAGTTGAGAAGTCCAAGAACAATAACGATCCTTGCATTTAAACGAATGGCAAAAGTGGATTGAGGGTATGTTAGTCAAGCTAAAAAATACATTTTCTCTATTGGTATAATTGACTAACTCAATTTGAGTAATTCAGCAAGGTCCATTCCGAGAAATGATTAGTAGCTTAAACTTAGTGTTTCAAATTGGTGTAGAAATCTAATTTAACATTTTCATTAGCGAGAAATGACAAAAACAACCTTCTTAAATTAAATGCAATTTGAAGCTAACACAAACCTAGCCACCTTCGACGGATAAAAAAATGGGATGTCATTTCAAATATCTTATCTTACGTACACCTATCATATTTGCAATAAAATTTGAGCGAAACAGGACCGAAAGAAGAATTTGTCTTTGATTTAACAAATGATTCATGCATTATATATATATATATATATATATATATATATATATATATATATATATATATATATATATATATATATATATATATATATATATATATATATATATATATATATATATATATTCACATCCATTTTGCAAGTTTGAATATAAAATTAATAAATACCAAGATTGAATTCACTTTACCCAATTAAAAGTTAATACCGCATATAAGTATGTGGTAGAGGACGTTTGCTACTTTTTTGTTTTCCAACCAACAAGAGCCTAAATAATGAGCTTCAAAATTTTTTGCCTTTCCAAGAATAAGTTGAGAAGTCCAAGAACAATAACCACCCTTCATTTAAACGAATGGCAAAAGTGGCTTGAGGGTATGTTAGTCAAGCTAAAAAATATATTTTCTCCATTGGTACATTTGACTGACTCAATTTGAGTAATTCAGTGAGATTTATAAATAATTAGAGGAAAAATAAAATTGTAATAGATTGTATTCACTTTAGCCAATTAAAAGTGAATACCACATATAAGTATGTGGCAGAGGACGTCTGCTACTTTTTTGTTTTCCAACCAATAAGAGCCTAAATAATGACCTTTAAAAGTTTTTGCCTTTCTAAGAAAAAGTTTAGAAGTCCATGAGCAATAACCACCCTTACATTTAAATGAATGGCAAAAGTGGCTTGAGGGTATGTTAGTCAAGCTAAAAAATACATTTTCTCCATTGGTACATTTGATTGACTCAATTTGAGTAATTCAGCGAGGTCTATAAATAATTAGAGGAAAAATAAAATTGTAATAGATTGACTTCACTTTAGCCAATTAAAAGTGAATACCACATATAAGTATGTGGTAGAGGACATCAGCTACTTTTTTGTTTTTCAACCAACAAAAGGCTAAATAATGAGTTTTAAAAGTTTTTTCCTTCCCAAAAAAAGTTGAGAAGTCTAAGAACAATAACCACGCTTCATTTAAATGAATGGCAAAAGTGGCTTGAGGGTATGTTAGTCTAGCTAAAAAATATATTTTCTCCATTGGTACATATAACTGAATCAATTTGAGTAATTCAGCAAGGTCCATTCTGAGAAATGATTAGCAGCTCAAACTTAGTGTTTCAAATTGGTGTAGAAATCTAATTTAACATTTTCATTAGCGAGAAGTGACAAAAACAACCTTCTTAAATTAAATGCCATTTAAAGCTAACACAAATAGAGCCACCTTTGGCTGATAAAAAAAATGGAATGTCATTTTAAACATCTTATCTTACATACACCTATCCTAATTGTATTAGTATTGAGCAAAACAGGACCGAAAGAAGAATTTGTATTTGAGGTAAAGCAAATGATCCATGCATTCTATCTATATATTCACATCCATTTTGCAAGTTTGAATATAAAATTAATAACTACCAACATTGAATTACACATTAGTCAATATGTTAATAAAATATAATAAAATTGTTGAAATCCTCAAAAATTGATGAAACTCCAATAAAATACGAATAAACTTAAATACATACCACCATAAGAATTGAAACCAAATAACTATTGTCAAAAGAAATTGCATCCAACCGAATTGCATGAATATTGATATTAGGGTATGTTTGTTAAGATATTGTGGATTGCAATGGAATTTATTTTCGTTGCTAAATTTAGCAACGGTATACTATTTTCGTTGCTAAATTTAGCAACGGAATGCAAATTTCGTTGCTAAATCTAACCAAGGTAATTTTGGTGAAGTGGTCAAAATTAGCAACGGAATACATTTTTCTTTGCTAAATTTAGCAACGGAATATGAATTTCATTGCTAAATCTAACTAAGGTAATATCGGTAAATTGGTCAAAATTAGCAACAGAATATAATTTTCATTGCTATTTTAGCAACCAAATCAATTTCTGTTGCTAAATTTAGCAACGAAAAAAATTCTATTGCTAAATCTAACCAAGAAAATTTCGGTGAATTGGTCAAAATTAGCTACGAAATATAATTTTCGTTGCTATTTATAGCAACGGAATAATTATTCCTTTGCTATTTATAGCAACGGAAAAACCCTTTCCGTTGCTATTTTTTACATCAAAAATTATGATAGCTTGTGATAACTTGGCATAATATTTTAGTTTCAATCCAATTTTTTATATATTAATAAATATAATTCAAACTCATAATGAAAGTTAAGAAAATATTCTTATTGATAATATAATATAAAAATTGTAATACAGGACAATTAAAATCCTGAAATTATATTATATTATTGTAAAGTAACAATCCATTAAAACCATGACAAAAATAACATAAAGTCATGTATCAATAACTAAAAATTACAAATCTAAGTTAAGTTAAGTAGGTGGTGAAGGTGAAGGAGGACGATTCGGTTGCTAAGCACTCCTGTTTTCCAAATCTTCAACCCGATTCTTTAACTGGGTTACAGTATCCATCAACATGGTGAGTGCGGTCTCAAGCTGAATGATTTTCTGAGAAGATTCACACCGCTTACTACAAGCATCTATAGATGATGCAGAGGTATTCAAATGTGAAGTGTTTGCAATTGAACCTAAACCAAAAATCCTTCCACGATTATTCTTACTACCAATTGCTTCAAGAAATATCTGACTCTCATCAACACTTTCAGAGCTCTGCCGTCTTTGAGTGAGATTCTCTTATATTTGCTCCTATCATTACAATAGTTACAATTAATTAGCCAAATTTTCATAAAATAATTAATATTGATGTATAAATTTTACATACATTAAGTTGTCTGCAGCAGGTATTAACGAATGTATGACCATCATGCCTCTTTGTGTGGGTGTGCATAAATAATTCAGGATATGTAGGCTTCTTATCCATAGACGTTTCCTGTATAACCAATTAAACTCAATTTCATAAAAAATTCAGCAAAGTTTCCTCTATTTTTATGATACTTACCTCTTGTACAATAAAAAATTTATCTAAACAACGCAGCAATCCATGGAATCAAACATATATTAAACTATCATTTTCCATAATAATCATACTTTTTTAGTCTATATGAAACCAAGTTGCACAAAAAATTCAGCAAATTTTCCTCGGATTATTTCATTTAAATTTACTCCCATCTAGCTAATGCCTTTTTATCAGATTAACATTTCACAATAATATGATTTTTAGGTGTCGCTAAGTTACTATTTATTGTGCAAAAATTTCGACAGCATAACGACTTATAAATCTTGCTATCCAAACCTAAAATTGATCAAAATTACACTCCCAATTATGTTCCTCCACCTCCAATACTTCATTCACAACCATGGCATTTCTAAAAATCACATCACATCATAATCATAATCAAACATTACATCAACATATTTTTGTGATATTAACTCTTGTAAAGTAATAAATTTATCTCATTAACGTAGCCATCAATTGAAGTGTAATCGAAATACTTACCAGTTTATTAGCATGCTCGTGATGACTAAAAGTTCCTCTAGTGTGCACGGCTAAACTGTCTCCATCTAAGCCTCCCTATTTGTTTGAAGAATTTCTCTCTAAAATGGCAATTGCTTCATAAGATCACACGTAACCATAACAGTTGCCGTTTGATTACGTTATACAATACCGATACTATTTTTATGTCGAAGTGGATCGGATGCTTTTTGTAATTAGTATGTAGTGTGTACAACTAACTAGCTTTGTTTTTTAGTTTGCAAAATAGATTTGACATTTGATATTTAATTTTATATTCTTTAAAAGAAAAAATCATTTTAAATCGCTGCTTTTAAAAATAGATTATATTGTCTTTCTTTAAAAAACAAAGAAGATGTAGGATTTACTCCCATTATAAAATAATATAATATAAGGGGACCTTGAAAATTTTCACTATAGAAAATAGCAACGACATTTATTTTTCGTTGCTAAAATAGCAACAGAATTCATTTTTCGTTGCTAAAATAGCAACGAAAATAAATTTTGGTTGCTATTTTAGGAACCTTGAAAATTTTCACTAGGGAAAATAGCAACAGAATTTATTTTCTGTTGCTAAAATAACAACGAAAAATAAATTATGTGGTTATTTTCCCTAGTGAAAATTTTCAAGGTTCCTAAAATAGCAACTGAATATTTTTTCATTATTAAAATAGCAACGAAAATCAATTTTCGTTGCTATTTAGGGGACCGTAAAATTTTCACTAGGGAAAATAGCAACGAAATTTATTTTTCGTTGCTATTTAGCAATGAAATTCATTTTCGTTGCTATTTTAGCAACGAAATCATTTTTCGTTGCTATTTTTACTAGTGAAAATTTTAAAGATTCCTAAAATAGCAACCGAATTTATTTTCTTTGCTATTTTAGCAACGGAATGGGTTTTTGTTGCTAATTCTGAATTGAAAATTTTTAAGGATCCTAAAATAGCAACGGAATTCATTTTTCGTTGCTATTTTAAGCAACAAAATAGGTTTTCATTGCTATTTTTGCAACGAAATAGGTTTTCGTTGCTATTTTTGCTACTGAAAATTTTTACGCCATCTACTGGCGCATTATTTAGCAACAGAATAAGCATACCATTGTAAAATTTCGTTGCTATATTTTGGCGCTAAAACTTTCCTTCATATTTAGCAATGGAAAAAAACCATTTTTATTTCCGTTGTTAAATAGAAAAATTTTAACGAATTTTAGCAACGAAAATTGTTCTGTTGCTATTTTTCCATTGCTATTTTAACATTTTCTTGTAGTTTCATCATAAATTTAGTGAGAATTTGTAGCCAATTATGTACAATCTTCACAACTTTACCCTCATTTATGCATGCATCATCACCCTGTTATTTTATACAGTTGTACCTAACATTGGACATTGCAAAAGCCTACTTCATAACAAGCAAGCAAACACAAACACGTGATATCCCTAAACACATCCTACCCTATAGTGCCTCATACACGAAAGAACTCTTGCCCATCATGAACCGATATCACATATCTTCACTCTTCCATCCAACACAATCACAAGAATCGTTGACATAGACAAGACTCTAAAAAAGAATATCAAAAGGAACTTCTCTCTGCCTGTTTCGCCTACAAGCTTAGAGGCGATGTACAATGTAGCAAGGGAAAAGTTTACTGTTGTGAGGAATTAAGTTGCTGAGCTTATCAAAAGGGTTGTTGCGGATATAGGATCTAATTATGTTTGTGAGAAAATATTAGACGATGCACCACTGCTTGAGACATATGACATATTCGTTGGGTTATTCAACAGGGTTCCTAAATGTTATTCCAACAAACCAGTAGACACTGTCATTGTGATATCTGATGACTCATCTTGCTCGTGCTCAGGGAAGAACAATGATGAACAGTTGATGCCTCTCCAAAAGAAGAAGATTAGATTGCTAATTTGCAAAGTGAATGTCATGGTTTATGTTGAACTTATTTGACAACAACTTACAGTATTTGTCATGTTTTATGTCATGGTTTTCTAATATGCCAATAAGTTATGCCAATCCTTGCATAATCTCAGCAACATTATTAAGCAAACTAATTAGTAACAACAAGTGCAGCGTTTATGCACAACTAGAAAGCAATATTGAGTTTAATTCATTTGTGCAAAACTCAAATGTCCCGTGGCATAAACATTTATATTCAAACAAAATCAATCAACAATATCCAATATGCAATACGGTCCAAAGCATCAATCTATGATGCAACACAACAAAACCAATAAAATGGAAAACAAGTTAACAGCAGTAACATAAGCAAACCTTATGTTATGACATGAACAAAACAAATTCACATATTAATGTCAAATCGATTGCCAAAATCCCCACATCAGTACTAGATATTGCTCTTGTACAAGATGATTTAGCTTGCTGCGGTTCCATTAACTTCCTTGGTTACTTGCTCTATTGCCCTATAACCAGAACCTACAATATTACATAATCTAGTACGATACTATTTCGATTTGGCACCACCCATGGTATTGTGCCAACATCATACCAGACCACAACAGCTTCATTAATATTATGTTTTGCAATCAAGTCCAAATCATCCCTATTTTTAAATTCTCTAACCAGATTTAGTAGAGCAAAGTCACTTTTCATTAACTTATACTGTCTCCTCCTTAAATCTGAGCAGCAAAAGGCTGCATTTCTAAATATCCAATATCAATCTTGCAATTCATGTGAAACTTGTCCTAGACCTGAGTAACAAAAATTCAAATAAATAAAGTAAGGCCCAATTCTTAAGGTACTGTGGAATAGGCTTTAGTAATGCAAGCTGTTTTGCATTGTAAGCCCATTATGATTTGCCTCATTTTAGTACGTATTGCTACTATTACAAATATATAATTCGATGGTTGGTTAACTTAATGATGACGACTGTGTCCATGCATTGTATACCTTAATTTTTTATTATTTTTCAGCTAATGCTTGTAAATCTAATAGTTTTGGTTTACTCATCTTCTTACAATTGTGTTTGCACAACATGCATTGTATAGTACTCAGTTTTGGGTTTATTGTTCGCCAAAATTTTAATACAGTGTATTCATTTTGTCTTAAAATCTATACACACGATTCAGTTTGACACATCTCAATAGTTGAATTTGATATGCCAAAGTGAATACAAAGAAATCATTTTACCGATTAGTAACAAAGTATATACAATGTATGCAGATTTACCCAAATATAGCATAATGTATTCAATATGGGCATAAAATGAATGTAATTTATTCATTTTTTGAAATGAGAATATAATGTATTCGGTTTATCTTAAAGATGAATCAATGTATTTAGATGACAATGTGCTCATTTAAAAAGTTAATATATTGAATTCACATGCTTCATTAATTGACTGTAATGTAAACTTTTCTCAAAATAAATAAACGGGATTGAACCGGTCATTTTAATTTAATTGGCGGTCATTGGCATCTTGAATGGTTATCCAAATGACGAAAAGTGAAATTAAAATTTAAGTTTATTTTATTGTTTCAATTAGTGTAATATATTTCTATTTATGTTAATTAATTAGATTAGCTTATTTGTTAATATATTTTCAAATCTTATTAATAACTTATTCCATTTATTGTTTATTTATTAATATTATCTATTTTTTCTTGTAGTATAATTTATTTTATTATGTCTTTATATTGTTATTTTAAAATACTGTGTATTCCGTTCGACCAATAAAATAATCGAAAATTATTTGTGGCTCAAATTTAGTGGATCATTCGCTAACGCAATAATCCAATGAACCGTTTCATATTCGGTAAAATGTTATTTTTCCAATAATCTTTAATTTTTTTAATATTTTATATCTTTTTATTAATATTTTATTATTTTAATCAAATCAAATGCAATGAATTAAATTTTGAACAACATTAATCCAACGTATTCAGTATTTAAATTGTTTAATATAATGTACTCTATTAATATATAATGACAATTATATTTACTAATGCAATGAGAGAATGCACTGTATACACTCTCAACAAAATGCAAATACTATGAATTCAGTTTGGAGACCTTAATCAAAACTTTATCCATTTTAGTCAAAAGTAGTTTTTTTTAATAGTCTTCTAATTTTTTACATATTTTCCAATGCTTTTGATTAATATTTTCGGGAAAAGTTAATACAACGTATTGTTTAATTCAAATCGAATGCAATGAACTAAATTTTTTCAAGCGCTGATTCAACGCATGAACTATAACTTGCTATTGTGATAAAACAAAGTACAAAAGATACATGGAGTAAACACGGTGATTCCACTTTTCAATATGTTGTATTCGAATTGCATAAGTAAATGCGGTATATTCACTTTTCAATACAATACTCTATTCTATTCGAAAAAAAGAGAATACACCAAATTCACTTTGGACAATGGTGTACATTGTATCCATTTTGGACAAGCCTATTGTATCCACTTACAGAGACATGGCTCCTCTACGGTGATTTCTCTTTTCAATCTGTTGCATTTAGATTGCATAAGAAAATACGGTATATTCACTTTTCAATATAATAATCTATTCTATTTGAGAAAAAGATAATACACCAAATTTACTTTGGACAACCACTACAAGAAAATCAGCAAATAGCAACGAAAATTAGCAACCGAATATGTAGAATTTCCGTTGCTAATTTTTATTAGCAATGGAAAATAGAAAAGGAACATTCGGTTGCAAATTTGGCGGTTGGTATTTTTAGCAACGGAAATTATTTTTCGTTGCTATTTTTACCAACAGAATTAGATTTTTCGTTGCTATTTTTACCAACCGAAATCAATTTTCGTTGCTATTTTTAGCAACCGAATTAAAATTTTCATCGCTAAATTCGGTGAATATTTAAAAAAAAATTACGACGGAATTGTCATCTCTATTCCGTCAATAAATTATTATTGATTTTTTACACAAAATTACTTTTACTTTTGAAGTTAGAAAATCAATATTTATGCAGATATATCTGACAATTGAAACAAAAGTACATGTTGTTCTTACATGCTAACTAGCAAAACACAATGACGAACAGAATGGGCTCAATAATTAATGATAGATTCAGGTCGTGTACAAACTAGTTGTAGCAAATCCAATAAAGAACTTAAGAAATCAACATTTGGAGTAAATATAAATCATCAAAAATTCTAATTACATATAAGTGGTCACCACAAAGGAAAGGCACCATTTAATTTTATTACAAAATTCCCAATCGAAATACACATGAAATTTAGGGCAAGCTACATAAAGAGAGAAATCTGCCTCATGCAAACTAGTTAATACCATCAATATTGTTATCAATTTCCTTAAAATAACTCAAGTACATATCCATAGGTTCACAACTCAAGTACATGTAACATTTACGTTCTATTTAATTTCGTTCTCTATCTAACTAATTTCACAACTCAATTAACTGCAAAAGAAGAACAAAAAAATAGAACATACTGCAACACACAAAACAATAAGAGAAACTGCATCAAAAGAACAAAACCTACTGCAACACCAAAAAAAAAAAGAACTTAACCTACTTTTACTCATTTATTTAATTGCTGCCGACTGACCACATATCAACAGCTGGACCATAATTTGTCATCCCAAATAACAAATCTGAAGGTCTACTCAAAATAAGATGAACTATGCTTAATATATTCACATTTCTCACATTTCATGCACCTTACTTCTTAAATGGGAAAAAAAGGTTTATGCATTTTAACAGGGGAAGTAGTTTAGTAAATAAAAGCAAAAGTCCAAGTAGGCTATAAAGGTTTACCTGTACCATAAAGTAATAACACGATTTGTGAGATTTGCATTGTGCTCATTTGAGAATGATCTGGCAAGCCCAAAATCTGCAAGCTTTAAATTATCTTCATTGTCTATGAGAAGATTAGAACTTGCCAAAAAAAAGGAAAAGAAAGTTAGCAGTCCAATGCCTTATGAAATGAAAAACAAGATTCAATGGTAAATAAATTGCTTGCTTAACAACCTTTGATATCACGATAAAGTAATTGGTTAACATGACAATAGTGAAGTAGTTTAACATGACAATTGTACTTGTTACCATCTGTAGTTGCACATCAAACTATCAGCAATCAACTGGTCTCAACCAAGAAAAGGTATTTTTAGATAAAAAAAATCAGTACATAGGTGAGTGTACGCAAAAGTTGAGTTGGGATTGAGACAAAATAATAAGTATTTAATCAAAATGACACAAAAAACAATCAGACCTGCGATTTTCAACAAATTTGGTATGCTATCATCTCCATCTTTGTTGTTCCTATCCCGCCATCAATAATAGCAACAAGAAGAACCGATAAGAAAAATCAAAATAAATCAAAACAGTGACAAGCAAAATTCAAAACGAAATTGGAAAAACAAATGATTATTTAAAACAAATGACTTTATTCTTGCACTATCTATCTAAAAGTCCTTTGCGATTGTACATGTGCATGCATTGACCATTAATGCAGCCCCGACAACAATCCCGAGGTTCAACAATTCTGGAATGAATGTTGCCCCAAATCTTTCTAAAACACCCATCTAGAGTAAAAGCCCGCAAAATAAATAATTAGATATCTGGGTTGCTTTATGGCTGAGAACTTAATAGGACATGAATGAAGTGTAATTAAGAGAACCAAATCACTATTCCTTTCCAGTAAAAATAATCAGTGCAAGTGTTGTGGCCCGAACTGCAGATTCAGACACCGATTGACTAATCAAGCTCGTCAAAGGGAGTTTGTACCCTCGAGCTCCTTAAAGCAAGCAAAGAACTTGGAACTTGTAAGGAGGAGTTGCCTATCTTTTATACTTTATGCTAAATATTCTGACTTGTTTTATTAATTAAATTTTGCCTCTTTAATCAGAGGCAGCAAGCCTAGGAATATCTAATAAAATAGAAATTAATTTATAACTAGGAACGTATGAATTCCTTCTGATTAGCAAATATTGAAATACAATAATATAGAATAGGAAAACTCAAAATTGAAGACTAGATCAAGGACTCCAACCATATAAAAATACTTGCTAAAGAAATAAGATCTAGTTAAATAATCTCCTAAAAATATAATTATTGATTTGGCCGGTCTTCTTTCAATATTTAACACAAATACTTCACCTACTGCACCCCGTAACTGTAAGAAATGGGGGTCTCCTAAAAATATAATTATTGATTTGCTTTCAAGTCACTGTTATTGTGATTTATAGACAATCATCCCATCATTGTATCAATTTCATTCATGCAAATCTAGATTTTAAATATAATTTCCCATACCTATTATTGTACCCACCGAAATCTCACTGGAGTCTCGTCGGAGCTCCGTCGGAGATGCATTGGTGCTATCCTCTTGTAGCTGGAGTCACCAGTAGTCCATTGATGGTGTTCACGCGCCCCAACGCCTCTCCATTTGGTCGGGATCTACCTCAAGACCCATCGGCATCTTCCTCTCTGATCTACTCACTGCCGGCGCTTGAGGATGATCGGTGAGTGTAGGAAGGAGCGTCGGACCACCAGAAGTCTTCCGTTGGTGTCCGTTCTGCCATTCGACACCGGAGGTGGCCGAAATCTCGAGGAGGAGCTGTCAATTGGAGAGAGAGATTTTCGCCCGAAATGGAAGCAATGAGAGTAGCAATTGGGCCGACGGGACGGACGACGAAGGAGGAATGGCGGAGGAGGCCGGCGACAATGCGGTGTTATTAGATTCTCTCTCACCGTCTCTCCCTCTGCTTCCGACGCTCCATCCCGATTTTCCTTTTTTTTCCTCTTCTCTTTTGTATTGTCATCTCTCTACCTTTTAAACCCAATACATTCATCAAATTATAAAATTACCCTACAATTCTATTTATTTACAATGATATCACTAAATAAATTTAATTTCACATTAATCCATTATATTGTTATATAATTTACTATTTAGCACCTGAACATTTTTATATTTTTGAATAATCAATTCTACTTATATTTCATTATTTTACATAGAGTTATTATTTTATCTCTATACAACTACATCCTTTAGATCCCTAATATTACCTAGCTCAAAGTTAGATTTATAAGAAAAATTAAAGCTCATAGTTTTTAATAAAGGTGATGATGATATTATTATCTTTATTATGCTTGGATTCAACTTCTTTTAGGTTATAAATTTATTAAATTATGTTTAACATCACTGTTTTTATTTGAGTGAGAAAATATATCATAGCTTAATTTCTATTTTATATTTCTAACAAACATAAAAAATACTTAAATGCCCCTCATTTACCAACGGAATTTAAATTTCGTTGCTATTTTAGCAACCGGAAATAAATTCGGTTGCTATTTAGCAACAAAAATATATTTCGGTTACTAAATAGCAACGGAAATATATTTCTAGCAACCGAAAATAAATTTCGTTGCTATTTTAGCAACCAAAAATTAATTTGGTTGCTATTTTTCATTGAAAATGAAAATTAGTAACGGAATTCTATTTCGGTTGCTATTTAGCAACGAAAATATAATTCGGTTGCTATTTTTCATTGAAAATGAAAATTAGCAACGAAATTCTATTTCAGTTGCTATTTAGCAACGGAAATATAATTCGGTTGCTATTTTAGCAACCGAATATAAATTTCGTTGCTATTTTAGCAACCGAATAATCCTCCATTGCTAAAATAGCAACGAAAATTAAATTTCGTTGCTAAATTAGCAACGAAAATCATATTCCGTTGCTATTTTTTGTTCCAATTTTTTTCCGCCACCTATTGGCTCCTTAATTAGCAACGGAATAGTGATTCTGTTGCTAATTTTCGTTGCTAAATTTTGGCGCCAAAAATTCCCTCAACTTTTAGCAACGGAAGATAACCAAAAATTTTTTCGTTGCTAAATCTATAAAGTTTAACCAATTTTAGCAACGAAAATTATTTTTCGTTGCTATTTAGCAACGGAATTGATTTTTCGTTGCTAAATTAGCAACGGAATTATTTTCGTTGCTATTTTTCCGTTGCTATTTTCAGATTTTCTTGTAGTGAACGGTGTACACTATATCCATTTTGGGCAAGCCTATTGTATCCACTTATAGAGACAAGGCTCTTCTATGCTAATTTCGCTTTTCAATGTGTTGCATTTAGATTGCACAAGAAAATATGGTATATTCACTTTTCAATAGAATCCTCTATTCTATTTGAGAAAAAGAGAATATACCAAATTCACTTTGGACAACGGTGTATACTGTATCCATTTTGGGCAAGCCTATTGTATGCACTTACAAAGACAGGGCTCCTCTACAGTGATTTCGCTTTTCAATGTGTTGCATTCAGATTGTACAAGAAAATATGGTATATTCACTTTTCAATATAATCCTCTATTCTATTCGAGAAAAAGAGAATACATCAAATTTACTTTGGACAACGGTGTATACTGTATCCTTTTTGGAAAAGCCTATTGTATCCACTTACAGAGACAAGGCTCCATTGACTTGCAATGATGATCCCTTTCTAGGTAAAGATACAGTAGATCCTTGCTGCACAATATGCTAACAGAAAATAATTTTTTACACAAACAATATATTACAAATAACAAACTTGATTTCATTATATATGAGCATTATAAAAATACTACTTATATATTTTGAGTAAATTAATTACCCTGTTGCTTTGCTATTGTACCGATTTGCATTCCAACAAACATACCAGCGATAAAGGACTCAACCGCCTCTCTTCCACGAGTCTCATGCGACCCTATACCACTATCGCTACATGCACTTGACTCAAAGCAATTAACACATGATGAAGTACCTTAGATGGCTTTTGCATCAGGAATTTTTTTTTGTTTCCTAGTATTTTGGGGTTCTTCATTTTTATACCTCATCAAAGCATCTTCAGCTTCTTTATAAGATTTGAACGATCTGTACAGGCTATCACGGACACCCAATACTTGCCGCGAACATTCTTTCCATGACATGTAAATCCCAATTTCTTTTCCTTTAAAAACAACATAGAATTTCTTCTTCGTCTTTTCTGTTTTGTTCATCCCTCCTAAAATATTTTCAACATATACCAAAAAGATGTGAATATGTAGAGAGAATGTATGAATCCTTTATTTTATCTCAAAGATAACTTCTTGCTCCTGCTCCCTATTACTGCAAATAGGATAGCCATGATGTTTAAAATGATATCCCCTTTTTATTAGCCTGAATGTGATTCGGCTTGGGTTGGCTTCAGATGACACTTAATTTATTAAGGATATTTTTATCACTTTAAATTAATAAAAATTTATAATTACATATCTACCTTTATTTGAGTCACTCAATTTGAGTTGCTAATTTTAAAAACATCTCCACTTTTTTATGGCGCTTTTATGCAAATCCCTTTTATATACTCGGCTTAGATGGGCTTGAAGAAAAGTTCTGATAAATAGATGAGTAGTCCAAACAAATTATAAGGGAACTTTAGAATTAAAATTGAAATTAGCAATTCTTATTTTGATTACGTTTATTTTGCAGAAATCAGACGTACCTCAAAGTAGAACTCTGACAAGAAACAAATATAATTTTTTTTTCAATAAGAAGTAAACAGCCAATTAAATCAAATGAATATTTTTGTCAAAAAAAAAGAAAAATCAAATGAATATTTACAGTTTGACAGTTTAAATGTGCACGTGTACTAATGCTCATTAAATTACATTAGTCTGGAGGGAGAATAAAAATGTAAGCAAGTGGGTTCTGCGAGTATGTGCCAAGCCATTATTCCATTAACTTGAACATTAATTTTAGAAAGAGTCCTGGAATTAAAAGGAATTGATAAAATAAATACATAAATTGTTAATTGATTAAATTTGTAACTATCTAAAGAATAATATTGGGGAGTCGATGCGCACGCATCAAGCAAGATCAGACGCGCTTGCCCGATCCGACATTGCACACATGTGCGCACCGGCTCACCTAATTATGCTACCCATAATTTTTGTTCACCTTTCCCTTTTAGTCTGTCCAAAAATATTGTCTAATTTCTTTTTTTTTTTTTTGCATATTAGTTAATCAATAAAGTATACTATTATGCCCTTATTTAATGTTATTTTATTAATTACAATTTAAATTTTCCATGTTATGTTATTAACCATGTTATTTATAGTTTTAATAATATTTAATTACTATCCTATATTTACAATGGGTATAATATGAAAGTCATAGGAAATTTTGTGTCCACTAACCATAATAACTACAATTTCTTGTTATGTGTAAAAAATAAAAGTGGATAAAAATTATGGGATTGAAAAGAATATTATTTATATTTACAAATATTAGTATATTAAAAATTGTATTATAAATACTATAATATGAAATGTTTTGGAATTTATATTTTAGTGGATTTTATTTTTAACCAGTTCAACCTTAGTAATATCACAATTAAATTTCTAACACATGAACTTTTATCGATTCTTTATTCTATATGATTTTGAAAACTATGATTGGACCTATTAAATAAAAAAACAAAATAATAAGAATTTGCAAAAAAATCTCTAATAGAAAAAGGCATTTAAAGTTACAAATTGCTAGAGTGATTTAGCAGTTGAGAGTAGAACTGCATAAAAAAAATTAAAAACCGTTAAATCATTAGTTAAAATTGAGTTCAAATCGATCTGTATAGTTATCCAGTTTGATTGGATGTAGATGTACACTTTAATTTTTAAGATTTTATGGTTAATTGACTTGAATTTGAGTTTAATATTTGATTAAACATTGGTTATATATATATATATGGTCTAAAGGGGTAATTTTCACATTTTTAAATGAAAATACCATTTTACTCTATTTAAACATGAGTACATTTTATTTCTTAATTAATCATAAAATTTATCTATTTGTCAATATTGATGAATGATAAATTAGCGTTAAATTTTTTTTTATTGTCTTGCAAATAGACTTGTCAACTTTTGACCGAATTCATGAACCCAACCCATATAACAAGTAAAATTTTGGACCCAACTTGACCCTTAAATTAGCGTTAAATAAATCATAAACCCTACCTAAATAACCCAAAAAAAAATTGGATTGGGTTGGATCAATCCATGGATCAAATAAATATAAATTTGTACAACTTGTATTTTTGTTCTTGTTTTGTAACCTACACTACAAAAAAGGGATGTAGCGACGATATAGCGACGGATTTATTCTGTCGCTAAGTTGCGACGGATTAGCGACTATTTTCTAATCCGTCGTGAAAATAGATAACTTCAGGTTTAGCGACGAAATAGCGACGGAAACAGTGGCTAAATATTGGCTGCAAATATGGTGCCATATTTTGTGACTCATTTAGCGACGGATTACATTGTCGCTAAAGTTTTTTCGTATTTTTTATTTATGAAAAGATTTTCCCAAAATGTCGTGACTGTAATTTGGTTGCAGGTTAGATAGCTATTTTAGCGACGGATCTGTCGCCAAATTAGTCGCTAAAACTTTTGTATTATATAAATTTTTTATTTTGAATTTAATTTGTTTAGAAATTTTTAATTATGATTATTGATTTTGCTAAATATGATGATATTATTACTATTTTTTTCTATACACATGAATTTATATCGAATTCATCTTTTTTTTAATCTCGTTAAAATTAACATTTAAATTCAAAATTATATAATTAAAAAAATTAAGTTTATTATCTAATTGCTAATTAAAAATAGGTTTTTTGAGAGTTTTTATATATTATTAATAGTAAAGTATTATATGAACCCTTAATTATTATATATTATAATTATTTAGAAAAGATAATAATTTTTTTTCAATTTACCCCAAATATAAACTTATTTATTGAGAAAATTTACATTTTTAATAATAATAATAATAAACTAATCGTTACAATTGTTATATAATTATATTATGAAAATTAATTAAAATAAATATTTGTAAAATAATAACATAAATTTTTTTATCTCATTTAAAATAAATAAATTTTGGAATTTATTTGTAGTTTGTTAACATTTATTAAAATATTAAATTATTAAGAATTTTAATTATATATATTTATCAAATTATCGTTGACTATAAAGATAAGATGTGAAAATTAACAGGAAAATTTTAGTATTTTCAAAATGTTAGCCCTAGATATAAAAGCTACTTTTTCTCTACCCTCGCTCACTACACCCTCTGCCATTTCCTTCTCATTTTTGCATCTCCTCTTTTTTTTTTTTTTTCTTCTTCTGCATGCCTTAATCGAAATCAAAGAGCAAGATTCCTACTCATTTTCTTGCTTTTACCTTTACAATTTTTCCCTCTTTACTGTTATTTCAGTTTTAATTTAGCTTATCCATAGACAATTTTGAAGGAAGGTTAGGGATTTGTAAACTCAAAGTTTTGCGTTGGAGAATGGAGCAGAAATTTTGATACCTAATCTACGGTTCTCAAATTTATTTGAGGAATTTTTTGTTGTTTTGATTGTTTTCTGGTGAGGACGGCAAAAAGTGGCTTTCTTCTTCTTGGTAAGCCTCCGTTTCTAGTGTTATTTGTGTTTGTCATTTCTGATTTTTGTGGTGTGTTTTATTTCTAGATATCAAAACTCCAACCCTTAATTTACTCTTCTTTTATTTATTTGAGGATTTTGATGGATGGTGGGTGTGAGACTGCTGGGAACAGAAGGGAAGGCAACAACCTGCGATCTCAAGAGAAGTTTGTTGCTCCCTTTTTTATTTATATGTGTATTATGATTTTATTTAGTTTTTTTAGTTTTTTAGATTCTTAATTTTTTGGCCATCTTATTTCTGTTAGAATTGAAATTATTAAAGTGTCGGCTAATTTATATGAAGCATAGATTAGATTTGTTGAGGTTGCAAAAGAACTTAACAGTTAATTAACCAAAGGAATATCCCTAAGGAGACAGTCCGATTAGTAAAGGGCCTGTGTCAGATTTGGACAAGTCTTGAGTTGGAGATCTGTCCCCAATCCTCTCTACTCTACTCTGTTTCAGATGCATAAATGTACTGTTAATAATAATAATAAGTAGAGGAATAATTGGGTTGGGCAAGCTGTTAAAGAAGACAGAGGGTGTGGGTCAAGCTAATCCTCTCTACTCCGTTTCAGATGCATACATGTACTGTTAATAATAATAATAATAAGTAGTAATTGGGTTGGGCAAGCTGTTAAAGAAGAAACATTAGTATATGCCATATTTTTTTTGGGTTGGGCAAGTTTTTATTATTATTATTTTATTCCCTAAACCAATAATGTTTTGACAAATTTTAAAATTATGGGAAATTTGGCACCTCAAATTCGAAACGTATCTTAAATAGTAAAAATGCAAAAAGCTTTTCAAAGTTAGGTGGATTATATAACAAATCATCTCCCTTAAATAAAAACCAATTAGACCTTAGTGGTACAGGCATGGCCATCCCTTGTCTTATCTAGGACACTGCTTAAACTTTCTAATAAAGACATGGACATAATAGAAATTTAATTTTTTATTTTCTAATTCTTTTATTGGACTCGACAGGGTAAGATTTGTGGAATGGCACGCATGCAATTGTTTAGAAAATATATTAAGATTGATGTCAATGCAAATAATCATCATTATATATATATATATATATATATATATATATATATATATATATATATATATATATATATATATATATATATATATATATATATATATATATATCGGAAACTATGAATATAGTTTTTTTTTTTTAAATTTAAGTATATATATAAATGTTTTTAATATGGCTTA
>JBBPFJ010000493.1:0-55948 GCA_037975025.1 Excoecaria agallocha
AAATCCCTCCAACCCAGAATCTTCAGCATTTACCCAAAGTGATATACCTGCTGCTATTCCTGGGGAGGCACTGCTCAAGATTTCACATGATATGGCTCAAATTTTGCAAAGGATGAGTGCATCTAAAGCTCCCATTGTAGAAATTAGAAATCATGGTACAAAAGAGTCTTTGGGTACTACTTTGGAGGAGTCCGAGATAGCAAAGTTTTGGCTAGAGAAAATTGGATGAGTGTTTGATGAGATTCAATGTCTAACTAAACAGAAGGTGACTTATGCCATGTCCTTACTCCAAGAAGCAACTTACGATTGGTGGAAGCTAGTGTTAAACCAGCTTCAGTTACCCAACCCACTTACCTAGGAATTCTTCCAGGAGGAGTTTAAATAGAAGTATGTTATTGAAACCTATAAAGAGGCAATGTTGGGGTCATTTTTGAATTTGAAAAAAAAGAGTATGACTAGAGCAGAGTATGAAAAAGAGGTCAGCAACTGAAGTAAATATGATCTAAAACCTATGTTAACTGAAGCTGTTAGATGCCAACATTTTAATGATATTTAAATGATAGAATTAAAAATTGGTTGATAGGACCTACATCAATGCAACCTTTGAATTTTAATCAATTAGTGCAAGTAGCTATTTCAGTAGAAAAGAATGAGTTGGCTAAAAGATAGAGGAAGTGAAAGAGGAGCTTTGCTAACGGTGGTTCCTTAATAGGAAAAAGACCAATGGTTGCATAAGGGAACTAACCAATTGAATCAGCCAATAATTTTGCTACAAGGGGCGGACGATATGGAGCATCTATAACATCTAGATTTGATAGAAGGATATTAGCAGGATAGGGGGTGGACAACCACCAGAGTGCATTTATTGTTGTTGGAGATATTGGGGCACATATAGGATGTTAACAAGTGCCTATTTTAGATATGCCGGTACTGATCACTTTATGGCCAACTGTCCATTAAAGCAAGAATAATGACTTACACAATAGAGTAGTAGGGGAGCTTCTAATGCACCCTCAACAGGTAGAGGATGTGTAAAAGGTTAAGGTGGATCTAGTAAATTTAGAGCTCAGTCCAAATATGTATCTTAGATAATTGATCATCCTATTATCTTTGCAACTCCTGGTCGAGCATATGCAAGAAAGCTTACGAAAATGTGAATGCTTCAGAAGTTATAATGGGTATTTTCTTTTTCTTTAACACTAATGTTCATGTCTTATTGACCTAGGTTCCACTCATTCTTATATTTGCATTGGGGATGTGGGTAGAAACATATTATCTATGGATCAACTATATTTTGATATATGTGTCATTAGTCCTTTGGGCCATTGTGTATGTGCTAATAGAGTGTGTAGAAACTACCTTATTGTGATGCAAGGAATAAAATTTATAGTTGATTTAATTGAGTTTCCATTCCATGAATTTGATGTAATATTGGGTATAGATTGGTTAACTATGCATCAAATAGTAGTAGATTATCGAACAAAGATATGGTATTTAAAGATGTTTATGGTAAAGAAATAGTAGTGCAGGGTATTAGATCTAAACCCCTAGCAAATGTAATATCAGCTATGCAAACATGATATTTTCTTATAAAGAAGTGTGAAGCATTCTTGGCTTTGGTGCTTGATTCTAAAATGGAGAAAATAAAACTTCAGGATGTGCAGGTAGTTAATGAATTTTTTGATGTGTTCCAAAAATAGTTACCTGATCTCCCACCCGAAAAAGAAATGGAGTTATCCAAAGAAACCCTACCTGCTACAGCTCCCATCTTTAGAGCACCCTATAGAATGGCACTATTAAAACTAAAGGAATTAAAAGTTCAATTACAAGAGTTGCTAGATAAAGGCTTTATTAGGCCCAATGTGTCACCATAGGGTGCACTAATGTTATTTGTCAAAAAGAAGGATGGCACCTAGAGGATGTGCATAGATTATAGGCAGCTCAACAAGGTGACAGTGAAGAATAAGTATCCATTGCCCTGAATAAAAGATTTGTTTAACCAATTGAAGGTTTTTAGTGTGTCTTTAAAGATTGACTTGTGATCGGGATATTACTAACTCTGAGTGAAAGATGGGGATATCTCAAAAATAGCTTTCTGAACTCGGTATGGCCATTATGAATTCTTGGTCATGCCTTTTAGGTTAACTAATACACTAGTAGCTTTATGGATTTGATTAATAGGGTGTTTAGTCCCTACTTAGACTAGTTTGTTGCAGTGTTTCTTGATGATATATTGGTCTATTCTAGAAATGAGACAAAACATTAAGAGCATTTGAGAATTGTGTTAGAGACACTATTGAAGAAGCTACTATATATCAAACTAAGTAAATGTGACTTCTTGGTTAAGGAAGTTTCTTTCCTTAGGCATATTATGTCATCAAAAGGCATTAAAGGGATTTTCAGTTATTGTTAATTTTTAGCTATCATTAATTTGAAGCTGCCTAGAAATGTACAGGAAGTGAGGAGCTTCTTAGGCTTAGTCGGTAACTATCATCACTTTGCAAAGGGATTTTTAGTTATTACTACTCTACTCACTAGATTGCTTCGAAAAGATGTTAAATTTGAATAGATGGACAGATGTCAAGAAATTTTTAAGCAGTTAAAGAAGATGTTAACAGAAGCTCTAGTCTTGACACAACCAACTTCGAGTAAAGAGTATTTCATGTATAGTGATGCCTTTAGAAATGGAATGGGCGATTTATTAATGCAGGATGGCAAGGTGGTCACATATACATCAAGTCAATTGAAGCCTTATAAATAAAACTACCCTATACATGACTTAGAATTGGCAACATTAGTATTTGCTTTGAAAATATGGTGACACTACTTATATGGAGAAAATGCCGGGTCTATACGGATCACAAAAGTCTCAAATATTTTTTTACATAGAAAGACCTCAACCTGAGAAAATGTAGGTGGTTAGAGTTTTTCAAAGACTATGATTGCATAGTTGGCTATCATCTAGGCAAAGCTAATGTGGTAGCTGATGCTTTAAGTTAGAAGATGGTGACACCCTTGATGTTGCAGCAATGCAGATGGAGATTTATGTCAAATGGAGCATTGATTGCTCAATTGAAAGCACAACCCACTAAGAGGTAAATAATAATTAATTCTTAAATAGGTAATGAAAAACTACAACAAATAACTCAATCTGTACATGAAGGAGACCAATTAAAGTACTCAATTGGGGAAGATGGAGGTGTGTACTACCAAAATAGGTTATGTGTGCTAGATGATGGAGAGTTGAAGGAACTTTTATTATAAGAAGCACATAACACAGTTTTCACCATGCATCCTAATGGTAACAAGATGTATTAAGATTTGAAATAGTTTTATTGGTGGCCAGGAATGAAGAAGGATGTGGTGGAATATGTTTCTAAATGTCTAACTTGTTAACAAGTAAAAGCTATGCACCTATTTCCTCCAAGGTTCTTAAATCCCATTCCAATTCCATAGTGGAAATAGGATAACATTACTATAGAATTTGCTATAGGTCTCACTCTCATATAGGGAAAGTATGACATGGTGTGGGTAATTATGGATAGATTGACTAAGATAGCCCATTTCATGCCAGTTTGGCTAGATTACTCAATGGATAAATTGGTTGAATTGTTTGTAAATAAAATTATTTGATTGCAAAAAATCCTGATGTCGATAATTTCTAATCGAGATTTGAGGTTCACATCTAGATTCTAGAAGAGTTTACTATAGGCTTTGGGTACAAAACTCCACTATAGTATAACATTTCATCCACAAATAGATGGGCAATTCGAGAGGTTTATATAGGTATTGGAGGATCTGTTGAGAGGTTGTGTCTTAAACATTCCAATAAGTTGGGATAAGTACCTTGTCTTGATGGAGTTCGTGTACAATAATAACTATCAAGCTAGTGTTGGTATGGCACCTTATGAAGCTTTGTATGGTCAGAAGTGTAGAACTCTAAAAATAAGGTGTTTGGTCTTGATATTATCAAAGACAATAAAGAAAAGGCAAAAATTATCAAGCAGAGGTTGAAAACAACTAGTGAAAAACATAAATCATATACGGATCTAAAGAGGTAAGATATTGAATATCAAGTTGGCAATAAAGTGTTTTTAAGGGTGTCACTATGAAGAAAGGTGTTATAATTTGGAAAAAAGGGAAGCTCAGCCCTAAATTTATTGGTCTATATGAAGTTATAAAATGAGTTGGTCCAATTGTATATAGATTGGCACTTCCTTCAGAGTTATCGACGTAGCATGAAATCTTTCATATTTCCATGCTTTGGAGATATAGATCGGATGATTCTCATATAATGCCTCTATAAAAGATAAAAGTTCAACCTGATTATTCATATGATGAAGAACCAAAAAAAATCTTGGCTAGGGAAGTTATACAATTACAGAACAAGCAGATCCCTTCAATTAAGGTGTTATGGCAACACCATGGCATAGAGGAAGCAACTTGGAAACCCGAATCAGTTATGAGAGCACAATATCCACAAATGTTAAAATCATGTATGAATTTTAAGGATGAAATTTTTTAAGCGAGACAGAAATGTGAGGCCCCTACTTAGGCCCTAAGAGAATTAACATATGTTTAAATGGTAATATGATAGATATATGCTTGGTTAGTTAATATATTGTAGATTGGGGACCTAATGGTAATTGTTTTAATAGTGAAGTGATAGTATGGCCATTTTAAATTAAATTATACATGTGTTTATTTAGAAGGAGATGGAATTTAAGGGCTCAATTGAAATTAAAGAGATAAATTGGGGTTGGAATAGGAAATTAAATAAAAGAAAGGAGCTAAGTGTAATTTCTCCAGCGCCAACAAGTAACCCAATGAGAGAAAGACACCTAGCCTCCTTAGACTCTTTTTGAGAAAAAGATGAGAAATCAAGGAATAAAAGGAGAGGATGGCCGGCCACTCTAGAGGAAAAAGGCAGCCATCCCTCTCCCTAAAATTCCCCTAAACAACCCCTAAATAAATCCTAAAATTCAACCTTAGCATTTGAAAGGAGAGAACACTTAGTGGTTGACATTTTTAAGGTATTAACACTCTCTTCTTCCATTCTTCTTTTATTCATATGATGGAAGTTAAATTTGCGAAAGCAGATAAATGTTTATATCTATAATTTCTTCTATGTATAAGGAGAAACAGACAAAGGCAAGGAGAAAAAGGTAGAGAGAGAGTGTAGAAGACGTTGTGCTTGTTAAAGGTTGGGAACTTCTAGCATTTTGTGTGTGCTTGCTTTTTTTAATACATTGAGATGGTATATTAGATGTAATAATGAGTTAGAAATATGGATATGAAGTTTACTTGTGCAAAATAATCAAAATATGGTAGTAGTTTTTAAGATAGGAAAATCTGTCGGAGGGATCACTTGATCCAGTAGGACTGTTTTGCTTATTGCTCAAGTTCTAGAGCTAAAAATTGATTAATTCTACTTGTTTTTAAAAATAGACTCATAAACCTAAATTTCATATGAAAAATTTAGAGTCTAATTGTGCATTTAAGTCCAACAAAACATACCTTGAAAACAGGACATGAGTTCTTCCTACCATTAGGAGCACTTAGTAGTATTTTGTGAATATATTCAGATTTAGAAGTGAACATGGGAAGAATTTTAATGATCCAAAAACTAGAAACATAGAGAAATAACTTTATAGAAGACCATGTAGCCTGAATAATTCACATGCTATGTCAAAATTTCATCACCCAGTGAGGCAGAGTAGCTGCTAAAATCAACTCGGTAGGGACACTCTTCATCCCTACCAAGTCATAAATCCTTAGAATAGATAGAACCAATCAACTCGGCAATGATATCCATCATCCCCACCGAGTTACCCACCATTCCTACTAAGCTACCCACCATCCTAACAAAATCACATGCTTTTGGAAAGCAGAATCAATCAACTTGGTAAGGACAAACCTTGTCCCCACCGAGTCACCTCCTATTTAGGGCCAAACTAGAGTTTTATGCCCAGAACACTACCAAAACTCACCCAAACATTTTTTAACATATTAAGAGAACCTTAAACATAGAATCAAGGGTAGCAGGTGGCATTAAATGCATGTAGAGTATAAGAACACAAAAGAAGATATAAATATATGTACGGGTGCATGAGAATGAATGTATGGATATACACAAATACACATATGAATGTGGGACTAACAATGCTTTAATTAGATGATGCACATGTGTATGGATGTCTACATTCTTTGAGGATGTACATTGATGGTTAAGTTACATTATTGTGGTTGTTTATGAATACTTATGAGTGTGTCTAACTATACACTATGATGAATTAGATGTGGTAAATGAAATGATACGAGAGATGATCTAATGCTTGCATTTAGAGCTTGGTTGTCGATAGATAGGAATGTCTATGAGCTAGAGTTGTAACTGCCATAGTTGATCCCATTTGGATCCATAGTGTATCCATGTTAAGGACCACAGTCTTGACCTCTATTAGCTCCATAGGTTTGATACCTTCGAATATCCACAGGTTAAAATAAAATTCTTAATATAAACCCTATAATTTATATTACACGATAAATATTTTTAAAAGATGTTTTACCATTTGAAATCCAACAAAATAATAATGAATATGATACTAAGACAATATGGCTTAGATCCACAATATTCAAGGATGAATATATGAATCAAACTCATTAAAAATCGAATATAAAGAAATTACTTTATATATTACCTTTAGTGTACTCACTTAAATAGACAGTGGAATCTCTAAGTTTAGGGATCTTTCAACAATGATTTGATGAAGAAGATTTGAAAATGAAAATCAAAAATGGATTTTTTGATGAATTCTTAAGTAAAAAAAGTTTTTTGGCTCTGGAACTATAACACCCTATACCCATATTTTAATGCAAGTGTCAAACATTGTATAGTAGCCTAACTCTGATTCTTATCTTATATTTACCTAGATATCATTGTTAAAAGTAGGACGACGGTGTAGAGGGGTAAATGTTTGTCAAACTAAAACACAAAGTCCTTACATATGAAACAATATTTATAATCCATACATATTTATTCCATATCCCTAATTATACATATGCACCTGTTTAGTTACATATATTCATAACTTATTGCATTCACCTTGGACATATATACATGCCTTGATCTTGAATACTCATAAGATTTCCTTATAACTTCTCTTTTTCCTTTGGAATTAAATTTCGATCACTCTAAATCCTTGTTATTAACCATAACCTACTTGTAGTCAAACAACTACGCGTTAAGTATAAAATGCCTAGTGGTGGATACAATTATAATGTTTTCCATCAGATACATACATACACATACACGCATGTCCATTTCACATATACGCTTACTTATTACAATTTCTTATTACATGTGATAGTAATTTACTTTCACCATAGTTGTCTCATTATTAAATTCCTAACTTATTTGTTGTTCACTACATTTATTTCTATATCATATTATATCCTTAATTACGTCTTAATTCCTTTAATCCCATATTAAAAATTTCATATTTTACCATTAAATCGGTTTAATCTTATTTTTGTTATTACATCTGACTTAATTAAATTTAAGGTGTTATCTTTTTCATTACTACTTATATATATTCTTACTACAATTGTTACATGATCATTCTCTTAAGGGTAGTTATCTTTGATAAATTGCAACTTAGTCCTTGAAGTTTCCACTCTTTCCATCACTTTCATTTAATTCCCAAAATTTATTTCATATATATATATATATATATATATATATATATATATATATATATATATATATATATATATATATATATATATATATATATATATATATATATATATTAGTATTAATTCTTACCCTCATTTCAAAAATACCCCTTTCATCACTTATCTACAATTAGGCCCCTGAATTTGTTATCAAACATTCAATTTACCATTTTTTCTTTCAATTTATTATTCATTTCTTAAATCACCATTTATTTAAAATTTACTAAAACTTTCAATTCACATTCTATAATTTAATTCTCGTACAAAATAAACTTTTATAATATTCACTTTTCACCTTTAGTCCTTATAATATTTTTTATTTATATTTCTACCCATTTTAAGCGCTTATGAATACCGAAATCCCTTCTTAGTAGCTAACTTTTAATTTACTTCCATTTCTATACTTTTTGATTTGAATCTACATTTTTAATCACTAAATTACCGTTCATTTTTTTAATTTATGTTTTAGTCCTTATGATTTATTTTACCCGGTGCTAAATTACTATTTGGTCCTTATTAACTTTGTTTTCATACATTTTCATTTTTTTACTATCTCACCCTTTTTAACTGGTTTTTTAGTGTTAACTTACATTAATACCCTTCTTTCTTTATTTATTCACACAATTATCACTACTTATCCATTCTTTGTTGAAATTTACATATTTACCCTTAATGGTCTTAACTTTTGTCAAATTTAAATTTTAGTCTCTAAAATCCCATCTTTTGTCATAGTTATCATTTTTCACCTGAGTTCCCCTTTTAAGCAAATTTTATCATCCTTTTTGCATTTTCAACACCTAAGTATGCACTCTTTCACTTTAGACCTTAAATTCACTTCTTTAACTAATATTATAATTAAGTCCCTATTTTACAACTTTTTCACTTATTTATGATTTTACCCTTATTTTGCCAAATTCAATTCATTATCTCATTTTATTCCTTCAAATTATATTTTATACTTGTCTTTTTATTATTTTGCCCTCAATTTTGCCTTTTATTACACTTCTTCAATTTTATCTCTTCTTTATTTATTATCTACCAATTTCTTCAATCATTCTTCATAAATATAATTTTTCATACTCAAATAAAAGAATCTTTTAGGGAAAATAACTTTTAAGCAAAATTAAAGAAAAGGCAGATCTAGGCAAATAAAATAAAATTCTTAATATAAACCCTATGATTCTATTGCACAATAAATATTCTCAAAATATGTTTTACCATTTGAAATCTAATAAAATAATAATGAAAATGATGCTTAGACAATTTGGCTTAGATCCACAATATTCAAGGATGAATATATGAATTTGACTCACTAAAAATTGTATCTAAAGAAATGACTCTATATATTACCTTTAATGTACTCACTCGAATAGATGATGGAATCTCTAAGTTTTTGATCTTTTAACAGTGATTTGATGAAGAAGATTTTAAAATGAAAATAAAAATTCAATTTTTTAATTAAATTTTAAGTAAAAAAAGTAGTTTTTTGGCTTTAGAATAGTAACACCCTATAAGCCATATTTTGATGCTAGTATTAAACATCATATAGTAGATTAAGTCTAATTCTTATCTTATAGTTATCTAGATATCCTTATGAAGAGTAATACGACAGTGTAGAGGGGTAAATATTTTTAGACTGAAACATAAGGTCCATGTGTAACACTTTACACAATAATTATCACAAAGTAATTTAGACGTTATTCTTGCATATTTGCCTTCTTTATCCTTTATATATATAATTACCATTCTTTTACTATTTCTTAAAATATTTAACATTTGTTTAAATATTTATCATTTTTATTGATAATTTATATATCCATATACTTTTCATCATAATTTACCAATTAAATTCCTATTTTCCCATAGTAGTTTTCACCGAAAATGCAACCCTTGATTTTGATATGTGGGAGTGGACCCTATAGGTCCATAATTACATAATTCTCAATTTTCTCTTTCTTTTATTAACTTTTCTCATTCTTTTCTCATATTTCTATTATGGATCCACCTTTAGTCCATATTTGAAAGTTACCATGACTTGTTACTATGGTAAGTGTCCCTATAGCTAGCCAATTATATCCTACACTTCTGGTTTTACTTCTAAGTACTAAGGGCAAAACTATTCTCATGGTTTTCATCAAGATCACACTTTCCCATCTTTCCATATAATATCATATTAAAAACTTAATATCAAATAATTTACACTTATCAAATCATTACTTTCGATCACATAACACATTCACATCAATTATCTATGTTCATCATTCATGTTCATAATTCAATCCATAAATTATTCTTATCATGTACATCGAGTTCTCATAAATTATCACCATACTCATATTATATATATATATATATATATCAAGTTCCCATTGGTCATTTTACTTTAAATGATTATGATTTCACCATCATCATCTTGTGGTCAATTGCGTTAATTTAACATCCATTATGTTTTCACCTCACTTTGTTTCTAATCTTGTTCAAGTGCCAAATCCATAAACTTTTACTAAAGTTTCATCAATTACCCATTAGTTCTCTTTTGTTTCCCCAATCGACCCCTACCTATTTTCATTCATTTCACATTGGTTTCAGGTTATATTTTGTATATAATGGTTAACTTTATCATATTACCTATAATTTCCTCTTAAAGTAAGCACTTCATACATTACTTTATTATTATTTCATTAAAATCTCTAAGTACACACTAGTATACACTTCAACCAATATGTATACACTATTATTCATCTTTTTTTTTCAATTATTCTTACTTCTTAAATATTTTTTAGATTATTTTAACTTCCATATGGTTGTACACATACGATATTCAACTAGTATACAAACTAGTATATAAGTATATACCATTATGTCTATTTGACCAATATTATGTTCAAGTATGATTTTATTATTTTTTATCACTAACACTAAGTTCATTACTATTCTAATGATCATTCTATACTTGCTTTTCGTTTAATTAACAAATTATCACCTTGTATACCTCTATATACAATTCAACCATTAACGTGTATAATGTATATTAACTTGTTTTTCCATTAATTATCATTCATTTCATGTTAATTCTTTAATTTACTAATTTATCTAAGATTATTTCATTATTTCACTTATGTTTCTATAGTTACATAATAGGTTTCCATAATAATCTTCTTTTGTGAATTGTATTTCCATGCCTTTAACTTCATAAATCTCATTATTTATCACTTAATTTCATTTATTTACCAATTTTTTGAATTCAAACACATGTTATATACAAAAACCCTATATGACATAATATGTGTCAATTCCATTTTCCTGCTTTTAATGATACTTTCTTGCATTTTATTTCACTAATCACATTATTCAACACATAATTAATTTCATTTATGTATCATCACACTATAATAAAAATGTAAAATATCGATGGAAAATTACAGACGAAAAAATTCCATAGGTAATTACCAATGAAAAATTCATTCCGTAAGAAAAATGGTAGGAAAAATGTTTATTGTGACGGAATTAAAATTCCATCATAAAAATTGGAGGAAAATTTTATTGCTAAATATTATCGACGGAATTTAGTGACGAAATGAAAAAAATTCATTGTAAATTTGGCCCCAATAGTTCATATTTAAATTTGCACATGAAATTTACGGATGGAATGTTTTTACCAGCAGTAATTTACCGATGAAATTTTTTTTTGTTGGTAATTTACTGACATAATCATTTTGGCATAGCTAATTTACCTACATAATTAATTTTCCATAGGTAATTTATCTATGGTAAATAGTCTCATCGGTAATTACCGATGAAATGGTTTTACCGTAGGGAAATTATCTATAAAAATACTATTTCGTAATAAATTAGCTATGCCAAAACGATTTTATCGGTAAATTACCAATTGATTTAAGTTTTTGCAAGTAAATTACCTATGAAATTGTATTCCATTGGTAATTTACCTATGGAATGACATTTTCATTGGTAATTTATCGATGGACTTCAATTTCCATTATTAAATTACCTACGAAAATTTCATTCCATAGGGAAATTAAAATAATTTAAACCTATTTTTTATTCCCTTTCCCACAGTCAGTCATATTATTTGCTTTAACCTAAACCCATAAAAAAATTATCCCCTTGTCCCTCATCTTCGCTTTCTCCATTTTCTTTTTTCTCACCATCTTTCTCTTTCGATCTACTAATCTTTCATATCCACCACTTTTTTCTTCCGTCCACCAACATCTTATACCTCAACAACCTAAAACTTCTCTTATTTCATTAGATTAAAACCCACTTGAATATCTTAGGGTAGTGAACGAAAGAATCCCTAATTTTCTATTCAAACTTCATTTTTGGTAAGAGAATAAATTTCATCTCTTTTAAGTTTTGGGTATTTGTTGTTTAAACTAATTTAGGTTAAGTTGTTTATCTTAATTTATTAATTGACTTTCATGAAATAATTTCATTCGTACGGTTATGGAATAGTGGAATTGGTTATGAGCTGCTGAAGAGGTTCTCTCTCTTTGGGTTTCAAGATGCTTTAAAACCCTAATTTGTCCATTAAAGAGTAGAGGTTAGTAGAGATACATAGATTTAGTAATTAATCTATTGAAAAAGAAGGTAAACCTCTATTACACATCTGGTTTCTAAAATTAGAAAATAATATATTCATGAGTTTGGATTTGATTGAGCTAATGTTATTCATCACACGTATGTCTACTACAAAGCTTTGTATATTTTTCTATTTTCTCTTATTTTAAAGAATGAATGACACATTTGTTTTACTACACAACTCTCCCAAAATTCATATAATAAATATTTGTAATAGAGTTTTAATGACAAACATTCTTTTGTTAGTGGTTATGCCTTAGGCCATATATTTGGTTCCTTATGTAATGTCACATTTCATATTATAAAATTGGGTTTTCTCCATGTTATTATATTTTGGTATGTTAGAATATAATAATGTTTATAAATAACAATTCAATGTTATTTTTGTCTATCCCTAGTCATTTATCATTAAAAGGAATAATGATAAATAAAGACTAGTACAAGTTTGATTGATAATCATGAGATGATTATATATAGTGATATAAATCAAACTTATAGGTACTTGTTGGAGAATAAGGTATTGGATAGACCCGTTATAAGACACTACATGGGTTAATTTCATTAGCGATATCATAATAGTTATGTTATTGATCCTCAGACCTGAGATTATCATAGTATCCTACATAAGAACCATTATTTTTTGACATAATCAAACATTATCTTTGATCGGATAATAATAAAGGTTATGATTGGACATGATAAGAATCATGCATAGGATAGTGAACAATCAAGATGGAATTTGTCCCTCTTTATGAGAGAGATATCTATTGGGCCCTTTGATAAGTAGTACTGAGAAATACATGGCCATGCTTAAATGAATTGATAGAGCGATCAATGTCTTTTGATATTATCAGTCTACTTTGAACTATATAAGTTTGACATGGACCATGACTTATGTTCAAACAAGATATCACGTGACAAAGGGATTGTAATATGTTCTATTAGGTAAAAATCAAAGTATCGATTTTCATATTATTTGAATAGTCGTAATGTCTTGCTAGAGGCTGCTTATGACTTGTGGACCCATGATGGGATTGGGACCATAGAATATGAACCTATTGGGTCGCACACATAAAATGTGATGAGGGACTAAGGGTTAATTCGAGCATTTTAAATTTTATTCTATGACAAATTAAAATTAAAATAAATAAATAAATAAAATAAATATATATTAATTAAGATTAATATTATAAATCTTATTTTAAATAAGAAATAAAGTATTTCTTATTTTAATAAAAAATATGGGCCCGAAATTATCTCTCTCTTAATTAGGGTTAGGTCACCTATATATGATACGGATCCAATAGGGCTATCCTGTGCCATTCAAGAGGGGCAACCTTATGTCATTCAAATGGCTCTAAATAGTGTTCAAAAACATAAATATAAGATCCAAATATCATTGGGGCATGCCCAATTTATATGAGGTAGATTTGGATTAATTGAACTTTTGACAGGTTTCTCTTCAAGGCTTAGATCCGTATCATTTAGAGAGAATTGTGAGGTTGCTTGCTTTTCTTTTCTATTGCATGAAGAATTTTGATTACTTATCAATTATCTTGATTGTGGTTTTTTCATCTTATTATTTATCCCAATTATTTGTGTTTTCATTCACTTATTGTTTGGGAGTTCAATAGGGAGGGTTTTTATCTGATTTGTTCTTTGCCATCAAAGTGCATGTTCAAGGAGTTTCAGGTTCTTTAAACCTTGGGGTTCCACATCATTTGGTATTAAAGCCCAATTTAAGGTAAATTCCTATTTATCTTAGTATTAGGTTTGTGTTTTCTTTTTTTGATTTCTTTATGCATGTGCCAAAATTGATAATAAAAGAATTCTAATTTTTGTATTTTTTGTGTGTTAAATTTTAGCCTTTTTCTTTCATTACCTTTTGTTTTGATTCTTAGAACAAAAAAGAAAGCCTTAGAAAATCGAAACTTAAACCTTGAATCTTTGGCATGAAAACTAAATCCTAGTAGAATTAGACTTAAATTAGTTGTTGATTAAGAAAAAAAAACAAGAAGAAGAAAAAAATCATGGTATTGTTCTTTGTACTGTTTGCTACTGTTCATAGTACTTTTCATAAAAAAAGAAATAAGAGAAAAAAAAGTGAAAGAGAAGAAAAATAAAAGTAGAAAAGAATTAAGAAGCATTTTGGCTAGGGTAGTTTATATAGCTAAAGAGAATCCAAATCCTTTAATAGGTGGGAGAAAGTTAATCCAAATTGCTTAGTGATTAGGAATTCTTTAAAGGGGTGGAAAAAATTAATCCATATTGCTTGGGAATTAGGAATTCTTTAAGGGATAGGAAAACAATCCTTTTTTCTTTGGGTTTAGGTGTAGCACCCTTATCCTTTAACCTATATATATCACTTTATTCTTCTTATTACATAATTTTAATAGTGCAACTTAAACATAAACCAACTATACAATGAACATATATTCTAACTTAATACCTAAGAGTGCTATACTATTAAAACTTTCCAATATACTTTAAAGTCTCTTTACAAAATAAAACAACTAATTAACATCTTTATATACAATATCTCCTATGCCACAAAATTTTACTATATACAAAGAGTCTGAAATAAAAGTCTAGAATAGTCTCTTCTGATGACTTGAGTTGGCCATCCTGCACCTCAAAAAAACCTGCACGGATGAAACACTCGTGCTAAGCTATATAGCTTAGTGGGGAAAATAAAACATGAGGACAACCTCTTTTAAAGGTCGTCAAAATGCAAACACATACAATTATACCCTTAAGCATATAAACCAATCATTTAAATTGTGTTCACAATTTTTTTAACTTTAGCTATTATATTATACACATTATCCTAATAACCATTACAAATTTCTTAATAATATTTCGTCAGCTTATGGTCTTACTCATATTAATATTCATTTAACCCTTAAAGTCTAACACATCAAGTTTACTTTAGATTCCTGTATGTTATTCTTGTCTAATCACTTGACTTACCAATCTTTCTTGATTATTTATCACATTACTCATATGTTGACTTATTATCTTACTTACATCTCAAATCTAAATCATATACTATTCACCAGTTACAAGTTTATAAGTGACTTATCGTTACATGTAAGATATTGCATATCATTTACCAATGGAAACAATTAAATGAGTAATTATAAGAAAATCATACAAGACCATGCAACAGTTAAAAGACATCACCAACACACATGCTTATACATATCTCTTACATTTCGATCCCCAAGTAATAAATCAAATTCATAATTTATGAGTTCATAGTTCACTAATTATTACCGTATAGTGAGTCATACCTACCACTTATCTCATTTACCCAAAACTCAATAATTATCATGTATTGGTGGTGATATACCTTCACATATCAACATTTTAACAAAACAACACATTTTATAAGTACAATTTCATGTATCATGCATTCCTAAATGTACAATTTAGCATCCATAAATTTCTATTTTCAATATTGATCTACATACATATATATAAGTATATTCATTAATCTAATACATGCATTAGAAAAACTCATAAGCATATGCCTTACTATACTAAAGTAGACTATGATGCAATTATATTATAACGTAGCTTGTTTAAGTTTTAAAAGTTGATAACGGGATCAGTGGATACCCGAGGGTATCAAACGGTGGATATCCAAAGATATCTAAACTATGGACCCAATCAGAGCCAACTGTATGGTGGACCGGTCAAGGATCCAAATAGGGTCAAGGAACAACCCAAATGGGCTGTGCAAGATCCAGCAGGATCAATTATACTGTGGATCTAAAAAGGTCGACTGTGGTAGCTATAATTCCCTATAGGCGCCTATCTATCCACAATTGAACTCTAAAAGCAGGCAAATATATCTCTTTTACTTTATTTTCCAAATGTTGCTTTACTTTGTTCAATCATATACATATGTGTATGTCAAAACCCATGTATAATAATGTCCAAGGTAATCATATCCATGTTCATGTAATACTTTCTTTAAACATGTAATCATACACATTATTGAGTATTGCTATTTTGTACTTGAAATTAGTTCAAGGAATGATCCCCTTTTTCAATCATGCATTTATATACATAGTAGTATAAATCTATTCATGGCTGTGAGTAGGATAATCATAATCATATACATGTGCAGAAATAATTTTCTATAACACTATATCATGCTCATGATTAAACATCTTTGTTCCATGCTTTACTTTTTCGTCATTATATATGCCTATGTATCTTACATAAATACGTGTGTGTGTGTGTGTGTATATATATATATATATATATATATATATATATATATATATATATATCATATCATATCATACAATGCACACCTTGGGTTTAATACCTTACAATACTTGAAACTTTCTTTACAACATGTAACTCTTTCACATACCATCTTATATGACATTCAAGTATTTATACATGAATATACCTAATTGTTGTCTTATTTATAAGCATAACAATTCATATTCATAAATATATGTAAGCATGTACACGTTATCTCAACTAAATAATAAGTATATTAGTTCATACTTTTGTTATATAACATGTTTCATTTAACTATGCAATACCATCATATATTCTTAAACACATATTATTTATATAAATTTCATTTATCATGTTTAACATTTCATATATCATGCTTGTACTAAATTATACAATTTGTACATGTAATTGATGAAAATAATACCAAATCTCTAGTGTATAAGCATGTAAACACATCATATAGCACAATCCACACATTTTTGCTCATGTAAATAATCGATGAAAACTTATACCTTTTTTTAGTTTACATACATGTATACACAATCTCATCAAATATAAACAATTACAATCATGCACTTTGCTCGATTACTTCCATGTAACCATACTTTATCCATTTTTTTCTTTTCATTTATACTTTTGACACAACATATAGGTTTAACATATAATCCTCATATAGTGCTATATTCATATTATCTCAAGTAGGTAAATAATAATTTACCTTAGCATTGCAATCACCATGCACATTCTTTGCCACATAATCATGCTTAATACTTCTCATTAAGATATTATTATAATTTGTCCATTTAATTCCCATTATTGCTGCTTTTATAATACAAAGATACTCAAGAGAGGTTTAAGGTGGTTCTTGGCAAACTCAGTAACAAATCTGCATAGAGATAGAATTTAAGGTTCATTTTGAAATCTATAATTGACTTATTTAGAGACATTTTATGTCAAAATAATCTACTAAAAACATGATCCCTTTTGTTTCTAGTTTCAGGAACTTTAAAAATAACTTCAATATCATATATACTTTTTAAGATATTACAAAAAAAAATTAAGATATGTTGCTGAAAAAGTGCTGTCAACAATTCCGAAATTAAGTTTACCTTTTTACATATTTGGAGACATAAAAAAATCATGGTTTCTTCATAAAAGTTGTATATATATAAGTGTAGTTTCATCATAATTTTGAATCATAGCATTTTGACCTATATAAAATTAATTATACACAAAACACTGCAAAGTGTCGTCTAAAAGTACTGTCAATAGTTTTGAATTCAAGTAATTTTTTTGACTTATTAAGAAATAGAATCAAATTATATTTTCTTCATAAAAGTTGTAGATATATAAGTTTAGTTTCATCATAATTTTTAATCATAGCATTTTGACCTATATAAAATTAATTATACACAAAACACTGCAAACTGTCCTCTGAAAAGTATTGTCAATAGTTTTGAATTCAAGTAATTTTTTGACATATTAAGAAATAGAATCAAATTATGTTTTCTTCATAAAAGTTGTAGATATATAAGTCTAATTTCATCAGAATTTGGAATCATCTCATTTCAATCTCTATAACAAGAGATACATTCAAATTACTACAGTCCATTATCGTTCCCTAGGCAGCACTTTACTGCACCCAATTCAGTTTTTATCACCAATTAATAAATTCATATAATAAAATAGGTACAGAATTTAAACAACCTTCCTCCATTAAAAAGATGCTCCTATGAGTCTATTTTAACCAGAATTTTGTTTCAATGGATTTCGACTTCTCAATAAATATTTATAGCAAAAATACTGTAACATGTTCTTAACAACTAGGTAACAGCTCAGTCCGAATTTTAAATTAATTTTAGGAGCACTTAAAGGCAGAATTAAATATAGGTTTCTTCTACAAAATTTTAAGTCCAAATCTTAAGAGTAAGTACCAACTGAGTTTACTCAAATCAGAGTTTTAAAATTCAAGATATCCATAAAATACAGCAATACGTTCCAAGATCCTTACATGAATTTCTCCATACAAGCAAACCAAGGCTTAATTTTCACAATCCATATTCTCCATTTTATGCAATAAACTATTCCTTCTCTTCATTCTATAACATATATGCATGAAAATAAACCACCTCAGTCCCATACCTTGGCCGACCAACTCCATCACTTCAATCCATTGCAATCTTTCTTGCCTTTCTTTATCTTCCTAGCTTCCTCTTAAAACAATCACATTTCATATACAACCACGCATCAAATTACAGCATTATTTATCCTTTGGAAAACAACCTAACTATATAGAAGAAGAAGATGAAGAAGAAGAATAAATTAATTAATATCTTGAATCCATTTACCTTAAAAATTCCTTGTCAAAACCTCTTAATTCATAACATGCAACTTAATCTCCTTGAGAATTTAAAGATGAAAGAATGGAGAACTTTAGAAAGATGAGAAATGAGAGAGAGATGAGAGATGAGAGAATGAGTTGCCGTCCCTATCTCCCCTCCTATAACTCTCTTCCTTACATGAAACCAATAGGAGATTAAAGTGGAAGTAAAAGTTCCTATTTGGTCCTTCCAAAATTCTTCTTTTAATCCTTTAACTTATTGCATGCCATGCAAATCTCTCTCATTTATTTGCATGTCATATTTTGATCCCATTCAATTCTTCAATTCCATTTCAACTCCCATCAAATTCTATTTCTTTTGAAATTAACCCCACTTAATCATTATTGTAATATTGACATCTAAATTTATATCCTCTTTTAATTGAACCCCAAATAAATATTATATTATTACATTTGACCCTAAATTTTTAATTATATCAAAATTGACCCTTGACATTAAAATTTTATTTCAATTGCATTCATAAATAAATAACTAATTTATCTTTCGATTCAATAACTTATAATTTCATTTCAATTGACCACTTATGTTTAATTTCTTTTCAATAATGCACTACTATACAAAATTTTTTTTATTTAACTCTCTACTCCTCTATCACATAAGATCATCAATCCTTTAGGTCTTAACTTATAATATTTCATCTATTTAATCTTGATTAAACATTAACGATCATGATTATGCCTTGAATTCTACTAGGGCCTATTTTGGGTCCTTACATTAGGCTTTCAAAATCCTAATCCATACTTGAATTGGAATTACAATCCTAATCCAACTTAGGTAAGGATTTACTTTGTAATCTTTGTTTTACCATTTGTGCTATATTTTGTTATCCTTTTTTTTTATCATTTGACATCACGTGTGTTACCATTCTTGGAACCATTTGCTATTATTTGTGTTACCATTTTGGTGTCATTTACTACCATTTATTCCATCATTTTTGGAATCATTTTTTATCATTTGTGCTACCATTTTGGTATCATTTTGCCATTATTTTTCAATCATTTGCCACCATTTTGTTACCATCTTGGCATCATTGGCTATCATTTTTGCTATTATTTTTTCTATCATTTTACCATTAATTTGTCACACTTTGCCATCATTTTGCACACAACTTGACATATTAATCAAGCTTGTTACAGCATTTGGCCTAGTGATAGTTTTGGCTCCAAATTGAATTGTTTTGTATGCAATCTACTCTAATTAGTTTAATTAGGTATCTTTGTTGATTTCTTGCTTTATTGGGTAGAATAATTAGGTTCTATATTTGGTTTACTTTGTAGTAGATCAAATTCATAAATTTTATCCATTTTGTCATTTTCTTGATTCTAGTTGCTTATTTCTTTATTTTAAGATTGCTTTTGTTCCTTTTTCATTGTTAGAGTATCTTTGCTTGTCTAATACTCTAATTTGCTTATCATCAAGTGGTACACCATTCTTGGGTATCACCTCCATTGTGTCTAGTGTCTTCTTTTCTAGTTTTGAGCCATCTTTTATTGTTAGTGCTTGTCTTTTTTTGCTATCTTAAATGTGCTAAAGATGATTGGTTTGTAGATTGAATTCTGAACTGCAATTTTAAAGTTGCAAGCTTGAGTGGAAAAAGGCAAGAGAGTGTGAGGATGTTATGAGAATAAAAGCCAATTTTTGAGAGATAAACACGAGTGCTTTGTGAGGATGTCTTATTACAAGTTAAAGCGACATTCAAATCAAGAAGAATGGAATGAGTTAAAGGGAGAAATGAAGTTATTCAGGAAAGAACTTAAGGATTCAGAAATGCGGCTTAAAAAACTTTTCAAACAAATGATTAGAAAGGAAAAGAGCTAAGAGAAGAGAAAGAAAGAGGAAGTTATCTTAGAAGAAATTATTTGTGAAGCTGAAGTGGATGCTATAGACTTATTTGATGATGAATTTGTGAACCTCCCTATTGAACCCCTAAACAACAAGTGAATGGAAACGTAAATAATTTAGATAAAGAAGAAGATGAAAATGCCACAATCAAGATAATTGATAAGTAATCAAATTCTTCAAGCAATAGAAAAGAAAAGCAAGAAACCTCACAATTCTCTCTAAAACCTCACAATTCTCTCTAAAGAATTCAGCCAAGCCTTGAAGAGAAACCTCTCAAAAGTTTAATTAATCCAAATCTACTTCATATAAATTGGAGCATGCCACAATGATATTTGGATCTTATATTTATGTTTTTGAACTCTATTTAGACCCATTTGAATGACATAAGGTTGCCCCTCTCCAATGGCACATGATAGCCTTCTTGGATCCGTATCAATATATATGACATGTATGGTTTAAAAACCCTAAGAAGATATACTAAAAAGGTGAGCCATCACCCTTGAGAGAGTAAGAAGAGAATAAACCATTTTTCTATGTTACCCTAGCTGCCAAGGAAGGAAGCTAGCACTCAAGGTGAATCCGTTCGTTATGTTCGAGTGTGGATACCGATAGAGGGTATTTGTTTCATATGAGGCAGCACTTACAAGATTATTTTATGTTACAAAAGGTTAGTAATCGTTACTTTCTCTTCATTGGGTCAATTGGATTGCATACATCCTGGATCCTGGTGGGTTTCATATATTTGCTGCATTTTTATTTTATTTTTCCCTTGTTAAAACCCAACATTTTTTTTATCTTTGCAAGTCCGAAAACTCCAAAGAGCTTATTTAAGAAATCTAGTAAAAGGTGTGTGGTGATATAATTTCTGTTCATCTTGGTGTGTTGTGAAATATAAAGTTTATTAACAAAACTTGAAAAGTTCAACAGCCAAAGATTTGAGAGATTATGCTGACCGTCTTAAAGTATCTCATGATTTCTTTATTAATTTTGTGCATTTAATTTTTAGGTTCTTCTTTATGTTTTGCATCATGTTACAAGGGGAGATGACTCAAATGCAATCATATAGTATGACAACTAAACTTTGCGAGTAAGTGAATATTACAAACTGTATGAATGAATTATTGTTCTTATGGAATTAAATTTTCTTCCACAAACGGTTTTTATTTTCATTTTTCAAGTAGTGGGTTTTTATTTTTTGGTATTTGTTTTGTGTCCTCTAAAGAGTTTCATGAAGTCAAACAAAAACCCATCTCTCCATCTCTCTTTAGCACTATAAGAGATATCTGATTAGTATAATCTTCTCATATATAGATAAACTTGGTTCAATTTCTTGCTCTCTGCAGATTCTTGAATCTCGACATAAAAATAGGCACTCAAGCTCAAACAGATCAAGGTTTTTCCAATAAACAAGTTTTCTTGATTTTCTCTTTCGTTTTTCTTGTTGGTTTCGCTAGGAAACAAAAAGAAAAAAGTTTTTTCCAAAATCATAGGAGATTTGTCTTCAATCTCATTAACTCTTTTCTTTCATTCTCATATCATTTGTTAATGTATAATTTTGATATCATGGCTGAAAATAAGAAATTATTAACTAGGAATCTTTATTGCAACCATAAAAACAAAGATTCTAATTTGTTATGATTTTTTCATTATTTTGTTTAATTAACCTTAATTGTTTTTCACTCTTTCTTTTTTTTTTTTTTTTTCTTTTGAACGTAGAAAATTCAAACTTCATTAAATAATACTATTATTTTCTTGAACATGTAATACCTTTGACTAGTGGAGTGGTTGTCAATTTGTCATGTTTTTCGTATTGCTACGATGCATCTGCCATTTAAATATCTTCTGTCTTTATTTTTTTAATTCCTTATCGTAATTTTTTTTATAAATTATTACAATGAAATTCGAATTCTAATTACTAATTAATTTTTACATAACTTTTTATCCATAATATTTGTTATTTTTTTACCTTTATAAATCGTATATTTATTTTTTTAGTTATATAATAATTATCAATTATCCAGAATAGTATTTTTTGTATGAGAGTCGTGAAACATCAAATTGGAAAAAAAAAACAAATATTTTCTTTTCTTTGATTTTATTTTAGAGCAAAGTTGTCTTGAAATCCTATTGTTGACAATTTTAATACCGTTGATTTTGTTACTGTTTTTTTTTTTTTTTCTATATCGCATATTCAAAGTTGCATGTGATTAGTTCATATATATATATATATATATATAATATATATATATATATATATATATATATTAAGATGATGTCTCTTTCGTCAATAGTTAATTTTAGTTTTAAGGATTGGAAATAAATGTGCCAAATGTCCACAATCTATTGGTAAAGGGAACTAAAGTTTAAAAAGAAAAAAAAAAAGTAACTAAATTAATAGAGCTTATGGATATCTATTAAAAGTGATTATTAATTTGGTGTATATTTATTTAAATAGTTAAATTACATACGTTCGGAGTTAGGGAATTGAGTTACTAAGTGGTTCAGGGTGGTAGTGGAAATCTTTGCCTCTTCCTTTTAATGTGACTCATAATTTTATTCTTGCTGGGTGGTAGTGGAAATCTTAAGCTTTGGTACTGTGATTTCTCAGGGGATCATGGCTTTGAGAAATGTGGGCTGAGGATTGATGGAATGTAATGTTCTTAGTTATCGTGAAACCATTCCAAATGGGTGATTAGGGAAATATTCAATACCCTATTTTTGTGTCTATTGATTAATAACATTATTCAACAGTTCATTTCCAAGTTGAACTAGATTCTAAGTTTACTTAATTGTATGTGCATGTTTAGGGTGTATATTCAAGTTATATAGGACTGGGTTGCAAGTGCCATCAGGAAGTATTTTTTTTTTATTTTGCTTTCTAATAATAAGCTTTTTATCCTAAAATCATATTGATTAGATTTGATTTTTTCATGAAAATGTTGTCCTTTGTGCGTAAAACTAAAACTGGAATTATCAATAAAATGGGTTAAATGTGCATGCATTCCATGTAAATGCAAATCATTTCATCCGATTAAAAGGTTTGAATGATTAAACAAGTTGTGTCACGTACCTCCATAATTAAACAATATATAAGGAAAAATTTTTATAATAAATTTAGATTTTGACGAGGTATTTTTACTATCCCATTCTTGCATATTTGTTTAGAAGTCATTTATTATAAATGCTTTGACATAATGGTATATCCAATCCAGTTAAGTGTATGATAGGCTATAATTTTTTGGTTGTTTGTTCACGTATGCTAGTTAATAGTTCTTGTTCTGTTTGTGAGCAGTAGCTACCTATTGGATCTTAGAATAGTCTTGACTTTAGCAACTTAAGCTGGTATTCACAATACTATCCAACCAACCTCTATGCATCTGCTTCGTGCTTAATCTTTGCATTCATTGATGTGCCATAAGATATAATTTATGATTTGGTGGGTCGTGTGGACTTAGTAGTGGTAAAGCTTATTTGGACTTCATTCTCTAAAATATTGGTCATCAAAGCTTTCTTTCTGTATGATAGACTGTTAATATTATCTCCAAAATGTTTCCATATCGTCTCAAATCCTGCTTAGATTATTGTATGTATGAGAATGTAAAATTGATCCATGTATAAAACAGTTTCAATTTATGTGTATTACTCAATTTTATTTTATGTGTCCATTTACAGTTTTTCATTAAGATTAAGAAAACTATTAGTTATTCTTAACTTTAGTAATTTGTTCTTTAGAAAAATCTACTTAATTAATTACTCTATTTTTATGTTCATTTTTTAGAGAAAAATATGCAATGATAATATGTATGTGTATTGATTGTTTTTTTTATCTTTAGAAAATTAGTTTGGCATCAATCACTCTTCGTGTTATGATTGTGGGTTTGATTGTTTTTCTTTGTGATTCATTTGATTAATTGGTGCCTTTGCATTTGCGTTTCTATTATAGGCAAAGCTATGAAAAAGAGCAACAGAGCTTCTTACTTTTAGTGCATACTAACTAGTATGAATTTTTAATACAAGATTTACTCTTAACTAGTATGAATTTTTAATACAAGATTTACTCTTGATATGCCTGGAATACGTTGTTAGCCTTTGGAGTTATAGTGTTTGAGGTCTTAATCCTATAACATTTCATAGAAATTTATTTTTCATCTAAATTTTAATGAGTTATTTTTCAAGAATTATTATTATTATTATTATTATTATTATTATTCTGAATGGTGTATGTCTCAAATTATCAAACATTTTTAGTGACAGAATGGTGACAGAAAAATTCCATCATAAATTTGTTTAGCAGGAGGTAAATTTACTGATGGAAATATATTTACCGTCGCTAAATTTACTTGTGAAATATACCATTTCATTGGAAATTTGCCTACGAAATTGTGATTTCTGTTTGTAAAATTTCTGATGGAAAATATAATTTTGTTGTAATTTTAATGATGGAATTTAAATCGATCAGTAAATATAACAAATGACGACAATTTTTAAATCTATGCCTCTCGATGGAATTAACGACGGACTATGTTTTTCCTAAATAAATTTACTGACGGAAATATTTTCCATCGGTAAAGGTGAGTATAGCCGGTTCTCCTATGCCTTTTTCCATCGTTAAATTTCGTTAGGAATTTTCTGTTAAATAACTGGATTTGTCTTGTAGAGTTAATTTAATTTTAACTCAACTTAAAAACAAAATTCCTAACTTACATAACCTTAGTCACATGAAATAAATTAGTTTAGGTATTCACATACCTATTTTCCAAGTTTATCCTTGTTCTTTCTTCCTTTTTCACCTTTTCATACCTTTTCATTTTTATTTCACTTGATTTCCCTTGAATTCTTACCTTGGATGAATTCCCCTCCCCCCCCCCCCCCCCCCCCCATGGGATTATTTCCTCAATTTTTGTCATCTATAATTTAAAATAAAACTTAAAATATTAATTTTCACCTTAAAATCTACCTAAAAGTCCATTGAACTCATCAAAATTTCGGTAAATTAACTTATGTGAATTTTTTCTCCAAACCTTTTCTTCATAATTTTATCCACTTCCTTCCCTTGAAAAAATCCTTAAGATGGCTATAGATGAATTTAAGGCCTTAGAATTATTTGGGACATGAAATTTGGTGGGATTATGTAAGAGAATGAAAGAAAATGAAGGAAATGATGAATGTAGGGGATGGCTAGATGAAGGAAGAAAATTGGAGAAATAGCTGGAATTTTATGGTTCTTGGCTCTTTTATACCCATTCCAATTGGGTAAAACCAGGTTCAACCAATTGGTCCAATATAACTAATTAATCAATATTTTGGCCCAATTATTTTTTCTACCACTTCTCTTGATCAATTTCTCATAAAAATTGGTCCATGATTTCTTAGGCTACATAAATATTTTCAAACCAATCCAACACCATTTTTGATCCGATAAATTTCCATCTATCTGAAAATTCATTTTTTAGTGTCACTGTAAAATTACGTTTTTTATACCAAATAATATCCCATAATATTTCAAGTGAATTCATGTGTTTAAATAATTTTTAAGAGGTCTATAGCATTATTTTTAAACGCAGAGGTAATTTTCACCAGTTCGAAATTCAAAAATTCAAAATTGTCTAAAAATTTATTTTTCATGTTCAAATATTAATTGAGATTATTTATAGTGGTTCCATGTAATAGAAGTAAGTTTCTGAGGTCTATGTAATATTTTCAAGCCGGTCAAAGTTCGATCAAATCCTATACGGTTTAGGTAAAATTTTCGCTGTTCGATTTGAAGGCATATTTAACCTCAATTTCATCCCAAATTATACAACAAGACTCTTCTTAAAGAAATATTTTTGCGAGTTCTGGGTGATACTATTCATCTCAATACTACCCCAGTATCACTATTTGCGGATTGAAAAATACTATTTAATAAATTAAAATTTTAGGCCATTATAGTTCTCCTCCACTATTAAAAATTTCGTCCTTGAAATTTATCCATGCTAAATAACTGAAAATACTATTACCCCATTATACCTTTTTGTTCTAATATAACTTCCATTTATTCTTTAACTTCATGGCAGAAGGGATAGGTTTACCTTACTTTTCTAAAACCAACTCAACCATAAAGATTTTTGTGGCATGTATATTTAGTCATTACACCTTAATTGTTTAACCTTCAATCTTAGAATTGCCTAAACCGTATTCTGATATAGCTAAATGTACACCCTTACACAATAATTATCACAATATAATTTAGACTTTATTCCACTACATTACACATACAAAATCCAATCCTATGTATACATGCCATATATAAAAAGTAAAAAATTGTACTTATCACAATGTAATTTAGACGTTATTCCACTTTATTTAACGACTTCGTTAGTATCCAATGCCTATCCCTTCAAGTACCTGCGTGCAGTAGATAACTAGCATTAAGCATAAAATGCCTAATGGTGGCTACTTAACTAATAAATTTCACAAACATACATCACACCAAATATAATTTCCATTTTTTAATAATTCGCATCTACCATTTAAATATCTCACCACCAAATTATTTTCTTATTTTATTTTTATACCACTACCGGTTTTAGTTAGTTTTCCCTTTCAAGCATAGATTTTCGAATCTTCTACTAACTCTTATTTGCATTTTAGTGTCTTACTTATTTTTACTTATTCCTTTCCAATTTATTACTCATATTTATTCAACTTTGTTTCCATATTCTTTCATTTTGGTTACTAGTTTTTCATTTTAACTATTAATCTGTTAATCCTATTTCACTTTCTTATATTAGACTATTAATTTATTCTCAATACATACATGTGATCATTTTATCACTGTAATATCAACTTAGTATCCTATTTACTATAGACTATTTGTTCCTAAATTTCATGTTTAAATTATGATTTATTTTGTCTTCGTATCATTTTTCTTAATCTCGGTTACATTACTTCAACTTATTGTCTATCAATTGGTTTGTCTTCATTATTAGATTATTACTATTATTTTTTGTCGCATTATACTCCTACTGGATGACTACTTGTTTTTAGTATGCTGATTATAATAAATTCATTTCCTCTTATACCCATTTGACATTATATTTGTCATTATTATTTTAATTTGATTCAATCACCAAATTCTATGTTCATTCATTATATACAAAATTTATAGCTTTATTTAACATACATTTTACACTTAACTCGACAAAATTAATTTTGTCCAATTAACTTATTTAATATCTCTTTATTCTACTTAATTTCTAAATTTTCCCTTTATAATTTCTTAATTTCACTGTGTTTTACCAACTAAATATTCTAATTACCATAATTCCATATTTTCACATTAAGTTCTCACAATTTTCACTATCATTCTTAATTTAAAGTGAAATTAACTTTTATCCTTGACAATTAAATCTTTTGTCAAAATTACATTTAGGTCTCTATCTTTTGTAAAAATGATATTTAGATCCTTAAGGTTTCATCTTTTGCTATAATTACCATTTTATCCTTAATTGTTTTCTTTTTAAATACATTTCATCATTGTTTTTACAATTTCAACACATAAGTTATGTTTTCTTTCATTTTAGTCCGTAAATTCATTTCTTTTATCAAAATTACCAATTAATCCTTATTTTCATAACTTTTTCATTTATTTACAATTTTATGCTTCGTTTACCAAATTTATTCTATAATTCCATTTTTACCCTTCTAACAATATTTTCACTATCTCTTGACCATTTTACCCTTGAATTCATATCTTGCTATGATTCTTTTATTTTATTTCTTAAATTATCATTTACTTTTAATATACTAATAATTTCAAATTTCCATTCTAAAATTTAATCCCCATACACAATAAATCCTATAATATTCATATTTCACTTTTGGTCCTCATAAAATCCTTTAAATTACATTTTTTGCTCTCAAATATTCATGTATGTGAAAATTCCTCTTTCATTCAGAACTTCTAGACTACTTCCATTTTCATCCTTTATAATTCAAATTTACATTTTAATCTCTAAATTACCATTTAATTCCTTGTACTACTTATTTGTATCTTATTTAATTACCACCACTTAAGTGAAAATTCTATTTTAATCCTTAATTTTTATTTTATCATATTTCTCACCAATTATTACCAAATTTCATGCTTTTATTCCTTTTACACTAATTATTACAATTTTACCCTTACTTTACATTTTGGTCCTTATAACTTCTTTACATAATGGTAAATTACCACTTGATCCCTGTTGGTTTTATTTCCATAAATTTTCATCCTTTTACCATTTTGCCCCTATTAATTACATTATTGCTTTTATTAATTAGTTAACTATATTGTTAATAATATTTATTCTTTGTTTATGCACATAGTATTCTTTTCACATATTTACCCTTTTAATCCCTTTTTCCTTACTTAATTACATGTTTGCCATTATTTATTCACTTATTTGCACATTTGTCCACTTCCATCTTTTATCTACGTTTAATTCATTCGTAATTACTTATTTAGATGTTTATCCACTATTTACAATAAACTTGCATATTTTCCTTCTTTTTATCCTTTATTTATATAATTACTACACTTTCACTATATTTGTTTGCATATTTAACACTCATTTACATATTTATCCATCTTTGTTGATAATGTACATATCTATATACATTTCATTATAATTTACCAATTAAATTCCTATTTTTCCTATAGTAGTTTTTAGTGAAAATGAAACCCTCGATCCATAGGCCATAACTATATAATTCTCATTTTTCTCTTTCATTTTCTCAACTTTTCTCATTTTTATAGTGTGGATCTCCTTCGGTCCACATTTGCGAGTTTTCATAACTTACTATTGCGATGAGTGTCCCTATAGCTAACCAATTATATCTTATAATTTTGGCTTCGCTTTTAAGTACTAAGGGCAAAACTATTCTTATTGTTTCAATCAACATGCATCATTCTCGCACTTTCCCATCTTTTCACATAACATAACAATCAAAATTCATATCAAATAATTTACACATTTCAAATCATTACTTTCCATTACATAACATATTCACATCAAATTATCCATGTTCATCATTCATGTTCATAATTCAATACATATAATATTCTTATCATGTACATTGCGTTCTCATACATTATCATCATACTTATATATATATATATATATATATATATATATATATAACTTTAAATGATTATGATTTCACCATCATCATCATTCGATCAATTTTGTTCGTTTACCATCCATTATGTTTTCACCTCATTTAGTTCTTAAATCTTGTTCAAGTGCTAAATTTATAAATTTTTACTTAAGTTTCATCAATTTACCCATTAGTTGGCTTTTGTTCCTCATTTGACTCCAACTTATTTTCATTCATTTCACATTAGTTTCATGTTATGTTTCATATATAATGGTTAAATTTTTTATCATTTTACATATAATTTCCTCTTAAAGTATATACTTCATACATTACTTGATTATTGTTTCATTAAAATCTCCTAAGTACACACTAGTATACATTTCAGCCAATATGTCTACACTATCATTCATCTACTATGTCATGTATTCGCACTTCTTAAATATTCTTTAGATAATTTTAAATTTCCATATGGTTGTACACATACAATATTAAACTAGTATACAACTAATATATAAATGTATACCATTATGTCTATTTGCCTAATATTATTTTCAAGTATGATTTTATTATTTTCATCACTCACACTAAGTTCATTTACTATCCTAATGATCATTCCATGCTTACTTTTTGATTAATTAACAAAATATCACCTTATATACCTACGTATACAATTCAATCATTATTGTGTATAATGTACATGAACTTGTTTTTCCACTAATTATCATTCATTTCATGTTACTTTTTCAATTTACTAATTTATTTTAGGTTATTTCATTATTTCACTTATGTTCCTATAGTTACATAATAGGTTTTTATACTAACCTTCTTTTGTTATATTTTCTTACCTTTAACATCACAAATCTCATTATTTATAACTTAATTTGATTTATTTACCATTTATTTGAATTTAAACACATGTTATATACAAAAACCCTACATGACGTAAAAGGTGTCAATTCCATTTTTATGATTTTAATGATACTTTCTTGCATTTTATTTCACCAATCACATTATTTTACACCTAATTTCATTTATGTATCATCAATTTAATTTTAACTTAACTTACACATAAAAGTCCTAATTTACATAACCTTAATCACATGAAGTAAATTGGTTTTGGTATCCACATACCCATTTTCCAAGTTTTTCCTTTTCTCTCCTCATTTTTCATCTTTTTCTACCTTTTCCGTTTGATTTCACTTGATTTCCCTTGAATTCCTACCTTGGTCGAATTCCTCCATGTATTATTTTCTCAATTTTCTTCATCTATAATTAAAATTATACTCAAAATATAAATCTCTAGTCAAAATGTTATTAAAAATGGAACAAATACCTATAATTTTTTGGTTTTTTTGCCCTTTTATATCCATGCCAATTGGATCAAATCAAGTCCAACCAATTGGCCCAATTTAACTAATTAATCAATATTTTGGCAAAATTATTTTTATACCACTTCTCTTGCTTAATTTCTTATAAAAATTGGTTTATGATGATAGAAAAATATTTATTAGGCTACACAAATATTTTTGAACCAATTCGAAATCATTTTTCAATCCCATAACTTTACATTTGTTTGAAAATTCATTTTTTAGGGTCACTATAAAATTTATTTTTCAGTACCAAATAATTCCCCAAAATATTTTAGGGGAATTCATGTTTTTAAAAAATTTTTTAGAGGCCCCATACATTATTTTTAAGCTTGAAGCTAATTTTCATTAGTCAAAAATTCAAAAAATCAATTTTTTAAAAAAATTTATTTTTCACTTCCAAATATTAAATGGAATTTTTTCTAGTGGTACCTTGTAAATTGAATAATTTTTTGAGGTCCATGTATTATTTTCAAGCTGATCAAAGTTTGGTCAAACCCTAATACAGTCAAGGTAAATTTTTTGTTGTCTAATTTGAAGGTCTATTTTAGCTCAATTTCACCTCAAATTATACCAACAAACTCGTCTTAATTTATACTTTAATGGTATACACACACACGCACGCACACACCATTCATTGTGCTTTCATCTCATTTAGTTTCTAACATTGTTTAAATAATTAAACCATGCATTTTTATTTAGGTTTCATCAAATTACCCTTAATTTTCTTTTTATTCATGTTTTTCTACATATTTTACCAAATTAGTTCTTGACTTACGTCATTTATTTCACATTACTATTCTTACCCCTACTTAATAACTTATTTACACCTTTGGTATTATTCATCTTTTAATTACAATTTTGCCATTCCTTATCACTTATTTACATATTTGTTCTCCTTTCACCATTAGTTTACCTATTTCATAATAATTGTTTGAAGTATACACATATTAATCATATTTAATTCTTTCCTCACATTTTTCTACAATTTTAACTTTATAAAATGTACTAATTTGATCTCTCCACATTAATTGCATATAATACTCATGTATTCCTAGTACCTACATTAATTATAATCAAAATACATCAAAGGTATAACATTCTCTCAAAGTGCACCATTCGGCCATGATGAGGTCTAAAGCATATTTATATCATTCCTTTATTCATATTATTCATTTAATATTATATTTATTCAATATATTATACAAGATTATCTTATCCTTATTCCTATTATTCTTATTATCATATTCATTTACTAGTGTTTCTACTATTATTGGTTTTACTATTTTTATTACTATTATTTTTACTATTTAAGTTCCTGAATTTCATTATTTACCACAATCTTGTCACTTTTGCTCTTTATTCCATATTAAAGCTGATGTTGTCAAAACTGGCTTTAAATTCTTAAATTTCTCTCTAATTCAAATTTTACCCTTTCAATATTTTATATTTACCATTTTGACATTAAATTCTTATTTCTATCTAATCTTTGTATATCTAGATTGTCTTTTTTGGTGTTTGTGAATTTAATCAATTCAAATTTCATATCTAATCCTTATTTTTAATACTATTACCTACTATTTGCTAATTATTTTTGTAGACAATAGGTCCTAAGGTAGCCCAGATCAGAGTTACCCGATGAGAAAGCATTGTTCATATTGCGATAAAAACTCTGAGTCTTAGCCTTGATTTCTATAAAGTTTTTTATGGTTTTTATTTGGCTTTGTGCTTTTGTGTGTTTTTGGAGCTAAAATAGGGTTTTAATGGTGAAAATCACCTTTTCTTATTGATAGGTAAGTTGCTCGTCTGTGGTGATAGACACCCTATAATAGATGCTCTGCACATCTACCATCTCCCGTTTGTAGTGACAGAAACCTGGCGATAGACACCTTGCTTTCTTTCCCATGATTTCCACATTAACTTTTCACATTTTTGACCAAGAATAGGGGGTTTTGGGGGTATTTTTATCCCAAATATGATATGATCTTTTATGATTAGATTAAGGTTTTAAATCCTAAAAATGAGAGTTTTAATGGAACTTAAAAATTCTCTTAAATAAATAGAAAAATTTTAGGGTTTGGGGTACTTCTTCTTCTTCTTCTTCTTCTTCTTCTTCTTCTTCTTCTTCTTCTTCTTCTTCTTCTTCTTCTTCTTCTTCTTCTTCTTCTTCCCTTTGGCTATATAAACTACCCTTGCCAAATTGCTCCTTAATTTGTTTCTTCTTCTATTTTTCTTCTCTTTCATGTTTTTCTTTTATCTCTTTTTTTGATGAACAGTAATGTGAACAATGCGATGAACAATACGTGAACAGTACCACGATTATTTTTTTTCTAAGAATCAAAACAAAAGGTAATGAAAGAAAAAGGCTAAATTTAACATACAAAGAACACAAAAAGTCAAAATGTTACTACTATTAAATTCGGCATGCATATAAAGAATTCAAAGAAAAGAAAACACAAACCTAATACTAAGATAAATAGGAATTTACCTTACTTTTGGCTCTTACACCAAATGATGTGGAACCCCAAGGTTAAAGAACCCAAAACCCCTTTGAATATACACTTTGATCTTAAAAGAAAAAGAAGACAAACACCCTCCCTATTGAATCCCCAAACAACACATGAATGAAAACACAAATAATTGAGAGAAAAAGAATAAGAAAAACTCCACAATAAAATGATTGATAAGTAATTCTAATTCTTAATGCAATAGAAAAGAAAGCAAGAAATTTCACATTCTCTCTAAAGAATTCAGCTAAGCCAAGAGAAAACTCTCAAAGTTTATAATTAATTCAAATCTGAAGTTTACAACCTAAGTTAGCTTATTTATAAGGTGGCTAACCCTAATTCACTCTTAAAACCATAATCAAACACTAATAAAGCCTTACACATTATATGGAAAATTTTCCTTAGGCTTTTATAAGTCAAATAAGCCCAAATTAATAAGTTTTAAACACAATTAAAACAAAACTACTTAATAAACCTTATAGGTCGAAAATGAAAGCCTAAAAGAAAGACTAGTTAAAACCTAAAATAACTAAAATAAACATAACTTGAAAGCCCACATGCCTAACCCTTTGAAATACAAATTAAATAAGTCAAGTGACCTTTTAAATGAAGCATATGACTTGCATAACTAAAGCCCAAAGTTGTAAAAGCCTTTGATGGCTTAAGTTGGCCCAATTCCTTCTCTTGTGTTCAAGAGGCTAAGTATTTTATGCTGGCCTTCAAGTTCTCCATAACACTTCTAAAAGGCATCTTCATTAAGTTCTTGAGTAACAAAGCCTTGAACATAAGATGACATGACTATCTTTAGCTTCTTAGCATGCCCTCTTATAATTGAACCACTAGGAATCTTTAAAGGATCATTAGTTGATTGTAGATCCGTATCAGGTTCTATACTAAAGAGCCTCATAGGTCACGATGAACACCCCTTTATGGACAATTGCTCTGCTGATCATGACAAGCCTCAAAATGGTATGTTTTGATAGAAGACTTAGGTCACGATTACTAGTAAAACCCAATAATCGTGAGGTACCTACAAAAATCACAGTTTAGCACAAAATTCCATCAAAAGCTCTCCAAATCACACAAAAACTAGAATTAACTGAGAATGAGATTAAATTATTATATTAAAGCAAAATAGAGTAAAAAAAACTAGAAAGACACTAAAAACTAAATTAAAATGATTCTAAAACTAAACACTAAATTGGAGTTATCATTAATGAATGTTTATATTTCTTAATTTAAATTCTATTTTTTATGTTAATTTAATTATTTTAACATGATTTAATTGTACCTTAGTATTTATAGTTACTTTTTGGCATGTCTATAGTTTAGAATATGCATGATTAAGTTAAGAATGCTTTTTATTTGAGTTTTGCTTATTTTCTATGTTCTTTTATCTATTTGTTACGTGATATATTGGGAAGAAAGCCCCACTAAGGGTGGTGAGTCATAGTGACCAATGGGACAACATAGGACTTCCTTTCCAACCCATCCTTAGTTTCTTGTTTGGCCATCTGTCTTCTCTTTAAGCCATTTGCTAGTATTTTTTAGCACTTTTAATGTTACTTTTGCATACTTTTTGTATTAATTTTATTTACATGATTAATTACTGTTCAAATGTCAGTTTAATTATATTTCATGCATTTTTAATATTTTGATGGCTTAGTCTTTTGGTACAGAATGCATGTTTTGGCGATCTTAATTCCTTTTTTCTCGTTTTTCTTTATTTATTACTTTTATTTGTTTCTTTATTATTCGATAATTTGGATGTATTATTATTTTGGGATATAATAGGTAGTTATAAAATGGTTTTTCCACATTGACATAAAAATTCATAAAATCATACAAATTGGGCTTTTTTAATAAAGTTGGCCAATGCCCAAGTTTTCATTCCAAAATCACATGACAAATAAAAAGAGCTTTTTGTAAATATGGATGAGAGAACCAATGTTCCCAACCTAATTAATTCCCCATTTTATGTATGGCATTTTATTTGTTATTCTCTCATTCGATAATTTGCTTATCTAATAGTCTAAGTAGATTTACTCTTTTATTTTTTCTTTATGTCTTTCCTATATGCTTGTATGTTTAGTTATTTAATTGATTGTAATAAATCATATGAGAAGGGAGGTAGTGGACTAATAATTAAACCTAATTATAAGAAACACTTAACCAAAGTGCCTAATAAAAGTGATGTCTCGAACACCAATCTCTATTTGGGCATTAAAAAGTCGAGATTCGTTTCGTAACTCTATGTTGGGTGGTGACTTTATGATACCTACCTCTTTGAACCCATGTTAGATGCCTTCATGGGTTTATCATGAAAAATAAATTAGGCTTAAAGCCCTTTCTATTGTGAAGTGGCTAATTTATGAGTTTTAGTGAGCCTCATCCAGTAATAGACCATAAAAGCAGGCCTTTGAGAGCCCAATCATAACCAAACAGGTTACGACATACGTCATAGTGGCGACTTCGCTGAGGACCAAGAGACCTTGGTCCTAAAGCATCGCGATTAAGTTACTTATAATTGGGTTTTTCATTAATACTATCTCCTTTCAAAATTGAATTTATGGCATACATCATAGAGCCTTAAAATTAAGTTAGGCATTTTATTTTAGCCCCGGTGTTATCCTAAAGGATGCACTACATTCACTCAATATAAGGAGGTATTAAGGAGAACTACCAACCCAAGTTTCGTACTAAGTGGTACATGAAATGGTGACCCATCAATCATTATGCTCATGGAAAACTAGACCTATTGGTAAGGACCATGCTTAGGTAGCCCAAAAGTTTCACCATCCAACTACAAGCCCATGTAATGATAATAGCTATTTCCCCTAAGTTGTAGGTCCTTAATAACTCTTGCTTGCTATATAGGCCCTTATATATTAAATAAATTCAAATGAATTAGGACGGTACTAATCAAAGGCTGCCATACCCTAGCGGGCCTAACTCAATTTGTTTAGATTATTTAAATACATGATGGCCAAAACTCATATGCATGTGCTTTCAATTAATAGAGGTTACGCTATTAGTTTTCTGCCATGAACCATATGTGTCCATTAGGTTCCTCACAGATCCATAGGCTAAGCCCACCTAGGAAAGGGACCACATGACCTCCTGTGAAGGAGTGCAAAGGTTGGAAGGCTATTGTTATGCTTGTATGTGGTTATGATTGTCGCCTAACATATGCATACATCATGCATTATTTGTATATTATTTGCATGTATCCTAACACACTTATGCATTACACATCGTATCTATATCATTCGTATGCATCATCATGCATCATTCTAACAATTTATTCTCTCTCTCTCTCTCTCTCTCTCTCTCTCTCTATATATATATATATATATATATATATATATATATATATATATATATATATATATATATATATATATCATTCATGTGCATCCCATATACATCATATGTATAACAAGCCTACCTTATACATTATATGTATACCATACACATGCATCAACATTCCTGTAACAATTGACTTATCCATCATATACATCCCTAACATGTATCATCATTATATGTATATAATTCATGTGCATAATCATCATGCATCATTCTGACCATTCAACAATCATAGGACGGTACTAATCAAAGGCTGCCATACCCTAGCGGGCCTAACTCGATTTGTTTAGATTATTTAAATACATGATGGCCAAAACTCATATGCATGTGCTTTCAATTAATAGAGGTTACGCTATTAGTTTTCTGCTGTGAACCATATGTGTCCATTAGGTTCCTCACTAATCCATAGGCTAAGCCCACCTAGGAAAGGGACCACATGACCTCCTGTGAAGGAGTGCAAAGGTTGGAAGGCTATTGTTATGCTTGTATGTGGTTATTATTGTCGCCTAACACATGCATACATCATGCATTATTTGTATATTATTTGCATGTATCCTAACACACTTATGCATTGCACATCGTATCTATATCATTCGTATGCATCATCATGCATCATTCTAACAATTTATTCTCTCTCTCTCTATATATATATATATATATATATATATATATATATCATTCATGTGCATCCCATATACATCATATGTATAACCAACCTACCTTATACATTATATGTATACCATACACATGCATCAACATCCCTATAACAATTGACTTATTCATCATATACATCCCTAACATGTATCATCATTATATGTATATAATTCATGTGCATAATCATTATGCATCATTCTGACCATTCAACCATCATAGACTATCCATCTAGGTGGTTTGGGTAAACCCTTTGAGGATAGTCCAAAAGCTATACCAAAAGTAGAGATGGCCCAAGAAACATAACAAACACAATAGGAATCAAGAAGGGGAATGGAGGAGTTAGAAAGGAGAATGGTGGCTATGAGAGAAAGGCTAGCTTCCACCTTGATACATCTTCCTATGCCATAAGTACTTGATGACTTAGATAGGAAGTTAGAAAAAATATTCTAGGAGTTTAAGAAAAGGATATTGGCGATGATAGGGGGATAGTTTGCTCTATCCGCTCGGCCTCCACCAAACCAAATGGGGCTGAATACTATTAGAGGTACCTCTTCGATAGGAGCTAGACAAAGGGGGAATATAGGGGTGATCATAGGGCAGGGCAGGGCCGGGGAATTCTCACTCACTCACTCCCCCACCAGTGGCGGGGATTCCTTGCCCCTACCCAAGCCACCAATATCGGGGAGGGGATTTCCCCTATCCCCGCCCCACAAGGATCCTCTTCCCCTAATTTTTTTTAAAATTTTAAAATATAATATTTTATAAATAATTAAAATTAAAATATAATATTTAATAAATAAAAAATTTAAAATCAATAATAATTTAAAATTAAGTATAATTTAAAACTTAATAATTATAAAATTGAGTTATATTTTAATTTTAATTATTTATAAAATATTATATTTTAAAAAAATATATATATTTTTTGCAGGGCGAGGATCCCCGCGGGGCGAATACCCCATTCTCCATCCTTGCCCCCGATTCTAGGGCAGTGATTTTTCCCCCCAGCCTCTGTCCTTGTGAGGGGAAATTTCGAGGATTCCCCGCCCGAACGAGGCGGGTCCCCGCGGAGGTCGGGGAATCCCCACCCCGTGATCATCCCTAGGGGAATAATATACCTGCTCTTAAAAAGGATTTCATACAAGATAAGGAGGAGGATAAGCTAGTAGCGATAAAAGATATAAGCCCTAGGGTTAAAGATTTTGCCTTCAAGAAATTAGAAGAGATAAAAGCAATGGCATGATTGGTAATAGGATTGACTCAAAAGATTGAGACTTAGATGGTAAGGTGCTACTACCCTAAAAATTTGAGATGCTTAAACTACCAAAATTCAATGGCACATCAAACCCTTCGGCACATATAAAGCAATATACTATTCTGATGAAGGGAACCATATTGATAAAGATGCAAAATGTAGAGTACTTCTACAGCCTAGTGGGGGCAGCTATTAACTGGTACCATAGGTTAGACTATCAAACCAAAGAGGATTGGGACCTCCTAATTGAAGAATTCCTAAAGTAATATGATTACAACACCTATATAGAGGTTATATTAAAGGATCTAGAGCTACTTCATTAGAAACATGGTAAGTATTTCCATGAATATCAAATTCAATAGAAAAATTGGATTATGGAGATAAAGAAAAAGCCCATCACAACTAATCACTATTTATCATTTCTTTTCTCCATTTAAATTTTAATTTCCATATATTTATCATCTTAATTCACTTTTTCTACCTTTGCTACATATTTTCTTATTTAATCTTATTTTCTGACTTGACTACACCATTATCACACATTAAGAAAATATATTCATTCTTTATCAACATGTATATAATAATTAAATAAACTACAATATATTCAATTAATTCTCAAAATTTCTCATTAAATTTCTACTAACCAATATTTGATCTTAATTTTAATTTTTTACTTAAAATTTTCTAAAACACCAATAGTTCACATTATTATTTCTAAGGTACCATTTGGCCATGGTGGACTAAATTCTTCTAAACTTATCTTATTCATTCTTTCTATTCCATACCTCATTTTCTACCTCAATTCCATATTTCCATACTTAAATCATGTTATTGATGCATACTTTCATACATACACTTGAACATATTTAAAATAAATGGAAAATATAAGAATTTGTATCCATAAGCCTTATTTTCTCCTTTTCCTAGCTTACTCTTCTCCTTCCTTGCTTTTTCCTTTGGCCTCACTTTAATTCTCCTTGTACTTCCTTCCTTGACCAAAACCATTTGTGATTTCTTTCCTAAATTTTTTAAATTCTTGCTCCACACCTTTCTTTCACACTTTCATCCACTTATTTTACTTAGAATAGTTTTTAAAATGTTAAAGATGAAATTAGGGCTTTAGATATTTAGGGTGTGATATTTAGTGGAATTATGTAGGAGAAATTGGAAAAAATGGGGAAAATGGAGAAGTATATGAGATGGCCCAAGGAGGAGAAGAAAATGGGTGAGTCTTCTAGATTTTTTTTTCTAGCCTTATATACCCACTCTAATTAGGCTAAATTAAGTCCAACAATTTTGGCTCAATTAATTAATTACTTAATATTTTGGGCTAATTTTTTTCTACCATTTATCTTACACCATTTCTCATAAAAATATATCCATAATTATATAAAATATTTATTAGGCTACATAAATATTTTTGGATCAATCTAATATCGTTTCCTAATTCAATAAATTTTAACTAGTTCGATAACTTATTTTCCTATGTCACCGTAAAATTAATTTTTCATTGTTAAATACTCCCCTATAATAGTTAAAGTGTATCTATATGTTTGAATAATTTTTGGGAGGCATCTAGCATCATTTTGAAGCCTTATCAAAGTTTGGTCAACCTTAATATAGTATAGGTAAATTTTTTACTATACATTTTGAATGCTTATTTGACCTCAATTTTATCTCAAATTATATCACCAAACTCATCATAAATTGTACTTTTCAGTGGTAAAGAATAAGTTTTATAGGTTCCGAGTGGTTCTATTCACCCCGGTGATTCATGTTCGAAAAGTACTGTTCCCAAAAATGTAAACTAAAAGGACATTACAGGAATAAATGTAAACTAAAAGGAATATATAAATTTTGAAAGTAGGAAGCAAGATCCCAAAAAAATTTTGCCAATTATATGCATTATTTGATGATACATGGTCATGCATTGTAACTAATGGGGGAGAAATTCAAGTGGTGCCTACCCTAAAGGTAAATGCACCAAAGCTTCCAATGTCCAATAGGGCAAGGAATGCAAAGGAAATTGAAACTTATGTCTATTAGTTAGCTAACAAAATAGTAAGTGATGTAAAGTAGCACGAATTATTGGAAAATTAAAGGCCAAAGATAAAAACAAAAGTAGCAAGATGCTAAAAATTGGCCGCTAGTAATGGAATTAGTCATAAAAATAAAGATACTTGTAATCCTGGAAAAACCTTTGAAGAGAAAGGTCAATAGTAATAGCAGAGTGAAGTCCCCTGCTCGCCAGAAGAAAAAACCAATGTTTTCAGAATCGGTTCGGAGATCGACTCGGTCTACCAACTGAGTCAAGAGTCAATTGGTTGGATCGGTTCGACTCGGAGTTTTTACTTTTTATTAAATATAATTATTTATAAAAAAATAAAAATATAATATATCAAAAGACATTGAAAATTTTATTAATTAATAAATATCAATGTAAAAATATTAAGACCAACAAAGTTAGTTGTGTTTCTAAAATTATTTGTATGCTATTTATATACCAATTGAAACATGGTGATACTTAATTAGTCAACATTAATTGTCATTGGATGGTGTTTATCAATATCTAATTGCAGCTCCATTAACATGCAATTTAAACAATCAAAACTTAATCCAATTTCTTACCAGCTTTTTATTTCTTATAAACTAATTATATATTCAAATATTTCTATCATTTCAAAATTTTCAATCATAATTACCAATTCATTAGTTGTAATTACTATCAAATGATTTTTTCGATCTATATATAATAAACTCTTATATATAAAAAATAATAATTAAAAAAATTATCTATTGTTAGGATTAAATATAAAAATTTTTTGTGGTGATTCAATTCTACATTTAGATATGTATTATAGACATTGTTTTTGTATATTTTGAATATATATAATAATTTGTTATGGATTTAGTTAAAAGAACACATTATAGGATCTTTAAATTTTATGTTTTTTATTATATCACTGTATTTTTTGGGAATTTAGGGATTGATTTATTAAAATGCAAATTTTTTTGGTTGAACCGGAATCCGGTCCGAGTCACCGAGTCACCGGTTCAACCCGATTTTTTCCGAGTCAATCCGAGTTTTTACCCTTTCCGATTTTCATGTTGAATCGACTCGGATTGCTTGCCGAGTCACGGTTCAACCGGTCCGACCGTCCGAGTCAACCCAAGTTTAATAACCATGGAAAAAACTGAGGTCAGCAGTTAAATCAACAATACTTTTCGAGAATCAGCCACTCCAAAAAAGCAAGAGAAATCCAACCTAAACCCTGCTCCACGAGTGAAAAAGAAAACAAAAATAAAACATATTAGGAAAATGATATAGTACTATACAATAACTCTTAAATTTTAATTCCTCCAGCAACTGAATATCATGTAAACATATTAGGAAAATGACATAGTACTATAAAATTACTCAATCATGCATGGCTTACAACAGTAAAAATATCAAATATTTGAGAGATAATTACCCCGTTCCACTTAGTTTAGTTTATCCTCTTATCAAGAATAGAAACAATCCCCAAGCAGTCCTAAAAAACCAAGATAAAATAGCCTAAACAAATTACAAAAGCCTGCCAAACCATATGCCAAGAAAAAACCTTGGGCAGCAGCCACAAACCAGAAATTTAGACTACAACAAAACAGAAGCGTAACCATTATTCAACACCCAAAAATCAAGAGAAAGAACGAAGAAAAGCATAAAATTCAACATACAACTTATTCAACAGTAAGGATATTAGCCGAAACCCACAAACAATATCTCTGAAATTTTGTAAGCTAAAGTAAATAGAGATCTAATTTTACTTAGCAGGAGAGGGATGCATTTCTAAAATTGAAAATATTGTAAGAAATGCAGTTCATGTACAATCTGATGGGAATTGGCTTTCACGTTACCAAAATTGAAACATATTACTAACTGAAATAAGTAAACCAAATGACTTACTACTAAACCAAGAGCAGTACTAGTGAAGAAGAGGTATAGAAAGTTGCCCAGCAACTTTCAAGTACTGGTGAAGCAGTACTGAGGACCTTGACCACTAGAATACCATGAATCAGTGTCTTTAGTTAATATTTGCACTAAGATTTAATTTTTTCAAATGTACATGCAGTGTGCAAACTGAGTCAGTGGCCGAAAAAATCTACTTTTTTGTCGAATACGGTAATATTCCCTCATACCAACTATACAATGATTACCCTTCGACAGCATCTTTGATTTTTTTTAATTTTTTTTTTTTTTGTAAAAACCCAATTATTATATATGAACATGCAATATATATATATATATATATATATATATATATATATATATATATATATATATATATATATATATATATATATATATATATATATATATATATATATAGTGCTTTCGATATACTTTTTTATATGCATCTAATTATTGGATTGCAAAAGAGACGTCCACTTGCCTTAAAAAATAATAATAATATAAGAGAGGGCGACATCCACTTTGAAGAATTTGAGGTGATATATTGTGATATAATTAATGACATATATTTAGAAAAATTACTCAAACTAATAACATATTTAATTAAATTCAAATTTTTGAAAATAATAGCTCAATATGTATTATGATGGAAAACTTCCCTTCTTTTATTTTATTCTTCTTCAACCTTTGAAAATGATGGAAAGAGAATAAGCAAACAAGAGGGTTATGCGATATTTGAAATTAATTAAAATGCACAACCTATCTCAATCATCTTAAAAACTAATTAAATTTATATATATATATATATATATATATATATATATATATATATATATATATATATATATATATATATATATATATATATATATATATATATATATATTATTGGAGCACCAAGTTAAAGACACCTGTAAGTCTAAAATAATTGAATTTCCTTGTTGTAATCCATAAAGCCATGTACAACAAAGTGAATCAAATCATAAAATAAAATTAGATGCACGTGACCATATAGAAAGCCAATTAGATTGGGATTATAGTAATATTGTCAATTACTTTGTTATTATTAATAATTAATTAACAACTATATATATATATATATATATATATATATATATATATATATATATATATATATATATATATATATATATATATATATATATATAAGCAAAGTGTGCAAGGTTACTAAACTACAAAGGTTGAAGTTTGCAAAGGGTATTATTTTTTAAAAATTTATAAATAATTATTTTAAAATTAACCTTAAAAAAACACCTAAAATAAATAAAAGGAATAGTTATTTAAGCACGCCATGCATAAAGTAAAAAAAAAAAGTTACATACTATGGGAACAACAAATCAGTACATATTTTTTGGACAAAACATCAAACATATTAAAACCAAATTATATTCACAAACATCATATTCAAATTCAAACACATTAACACTACTTAGACAACTAATTATCTATCAAAAGAAATTTACTTTATCGCTCACCTATGACCTATCCATCGAGTTTATGCAAATCATGTGGGCTGTGAATTTCACAACTCAACGTTTTAAACCATATTCACATAACTCAGCGCCTAGATTAAAACCAGAAAGTCAAGGAACAGATTTTGTGATGCAAAAATTAAAAGAATTCTACCACATTTATTTAAAGATAATTATAAAAACAAATTGAATATTAATTCTATTAGCCATAATCAAACGGTGAGAGAAATATATATATATATATATATATATTACCACTAATGGAAGATGATTTAATCAGTTTCTTTTCCTAATTAATAAAATAAAGTAAAGTAAGAATCACATATCACTTCATTCTTTATCCATTTTATTTCATCAGTATGTATGAAAAACCTTCGTATAACTGCCAATGGTTACAAGTTAAGCACTCTTCAGCTATGTAGTCCTATATGTATTCAAACAAAGAAAAGACAAATGAACCAAACTACCAATTGAGATTTTCAGTTTTCTGCAAAAGACTTCTTGCATTAATCTGCAATACTAAATACTCCGATAGGGCATAATTAAATCGATTTTTCAACTAACTTAACCTTCTTCTAAGTATAAAGTTCCAAGGTCATAAACTCATCTATCTAAATAATTCATCTCAAGGTGAATCCTACCCCATTTGCTGTTTAACATTGGTAGAACTAGAATTAGAGAGTTGTACTTATCGAATCTTAAAGATACTCTACCAAGTCTCAGTTTGTTTGCTACTTTAAGTTCAGGCTCTTATATTGTTTAGGTTTGTTTGCCATCCACTCATTCCCGGTCATTATCATCATCATGAATGATGATCCAACAATTGTAAAATTGTTAATGTATACAAAGTTAAACATTAATTTACTTACCTTTTAATAGAGTTACAGCCAAGCTTCTATACTTTCTCCTTTCCCTTAGCGTTTCCTTGTTCTTCAGCTAAAATATAAAAATTCTCATCAAATAACATCCAAGAATAAAACTACAGATTTTAGTGTAGAAATTTGCCGAATAGGGAGGAATGATTAGCATAATTCTTTCCTACTTAGAACTTTACCTACTCTGATTCTTTAATTAACAACCTTTTGCTTTCTCCTTATAAATTTCCTAATAGAACTCAAGTGTCTTAAAATAAGATAAGAAAGAGAGGAAGAGATGGCAATTTAAAAAGGTGAATCTTTTCCGTTCTTATGGCCGGCCTCCATTCAAAGAGCAAATTTTACCTTTAACAACTTTAGCTATTCTGAAAGCCAAAATGTCAATTGTAAATTGTTGAGAGAAATGATATTCGCACAATCACCAAGAACCCGAAGCTCCAAAGCTCCACTCGATCATTTAAGGAGGCATCTATGAACATACGAAATTAAAAACAGAAAATAATCACATACCCATTGAAACTTTGCAAGCAGAGATGATGAGTGCACTATAGAACCAATTATCTTATCAGATCTAAAGGAACCAATTGATTAATTGAAATTAGAGAAAGAAAATGGAAAAGAAAAAGAAAGCTTAGAATCATACATACAAGAAACACAGTACTTCAGGTGGTCTATAATTGAAGGTCTACTCAATGATCATCTATGGCAGCTTCGGTGATGGTTGTTTGGGTGAGAAGAAAATAGAGAATAAGAGGAAGGGAGTCTAGTAGGGGTGTTCAAAACCCGACCCTACTCGAAAAACCCGAACCGAACAAGCTATTTAGGTAGGGTTGTTAGGATTATTAGGGTAGGGTAGGGTTGGGGTTTTGGGAATAATTCGGGTTCGGTTCAGATCGGGTGAAAATCTTGATGAACTCGACCCGTTCGATTAACAAAATCCATAAACTCATTGTTTAAAATGGGTTTAAATACTCCCATTTTTTGTCTTCCAGTCTTCTTCTCTTCCATAGCCAAAATCGTAAATCCCTAATTTTCCCTCAAATCATTTCTCATCTCCCCCCTTGCCTCATCTCAACGCCAACCCATTCTCGTCACCGGCGTCTGCTTTTCAATGGGTGTGGAAACTTAAAGCAATCTTCAGTATTTTGGTCAAAGGTGATTCTTCATTTTTTTCATTCTATTCTTTTCTCTGTTCGGTGGGTGTGGAAACTGTAGTCTCAATTTGTTTCTTAATGGAAACTGTAGTCTCCGTTAGGTGATTATTCATTTCAACTGTTATTTTCTCAATTTGTTGCTTAGTGATTGTTTTGATCTCTCATTTTCTATTTAGAAGTAGGGTACACAATTGAAGAAATTGCTTAAAATTGATGAGTTCTTGAAAAATCATTGACTTTTTAGTCTAATTTGCCACAAACAGCTCTGCTTCTTTTTGGTTGATCATAGTTTTGAAATTTTTCCAGTTAAGCTAATTTTCCAAAGCTTGAAACTTTATTAGCCTCAAGATAGAACACGTGGTTTCTTTATTCTATGAACATATCCATTAGTTTTGTTATTATTTGTTTGGTAGTAATGGCCATTAGTTTTGTTATTATTTGTTTGCTAGGCGAGAAAAGGAGGAAATGAAATTAGAAGGGATGGAAAGTGGCCTTGTGTGTTTGGGTCTGTTTCTTTCTTTCTCTCTCGAATGATGTGTGTTTTTTTCTCTCCTTCTGTCAAGAAATTAAAGGAAATGGTAACTTGAACAAATTGACTAGGTTAAATTTTATGTCTTACTGTTCAATTTTTCCCCTTTTTTTAGGTTGGATTGATGTTGAATATACTAAGGTTTTGGAACTTTTTAACGTAATTTACGGTTTTTTCTTTTTAACGTATCAAATATAAGTTTGTGGTCAAACAGTTGGTGTGATAAGAAGTTGTTCATAAGTATAAAGCATAAAAGATAAAATTAGTTACTTCTCTCTCTCTTTCTCTCTCACACACACACACACACTCTCATTTGCGTTGAGTTATTCTGGCACCTATTAGCTTGTGTATGAGTTGATGAAAAGATGAACAGGTAGAACTTTTCTAATTTATGGAAAGTATTTAAGAAATTTGTAATACTTGGTTATTTTAAAAGAGATGTGGAGAGAAAAAGCTGGCTTAAAAAGTAGTGGCATTTCCAGAAGGTGATGTTATTAGATGGTTTATTGCCCTTAATATCGTATATGATACTTCCTGGGCTGAAGTGTACTCTTTTTAATCTAATTTACTCTTTATTTTGGTTATATAAGTTGGTTATTATCTTGTTAGTTGTTAAACTAAAACTGTAGATGCTTTCACACATTTAAGGATGACAGTATTACGCACTTGAATTTTGCTAAACAACATAACCATTGTGATTTATTTCTTTGGCCTTTAAAGTATAGACAAATTGTATGATTGGTTGGACTTTTGTGCTTATTTTGTTTATTATTGTTAAACTAAAACTGTAGATGCTTTCACACATTTGAGGATGATAGTATTACGAACTTGAATTTTACTAAACAAGCATAACCATCGTTATCTATTTCTGTGGCCTTCAAAGTCCAGATAAATTATATGATAGGATAGACTTTTGTGCTTACTTTTTGGTGCATATGCTCTGAAAGTTTTTACTAATAGCTTATACAATTGGTGCAAAGCTAAAATCCATTGCCTACTTCCTTATTATTCTTTGTTTAGCTACCTTCAGGAAATGGACTATTTTTGTCTTTTGCATTGCTAGTAGGTTGTGGATAGGCTAGATAAAGACAAAAGTAAAACAAGAAAAGCCATTTGCTTGATGATTCTATTCTGGTTTGTGAATTTTCCAAGTGAATTCAGCTAAGCCAGTGAATCTGAAATCCATTATTGCACCTGCCTTTGTGGTAGAAGAGACGTAAGGAAATGTGGTCGAGTTGTCTATTTTTGTTTGTGAAATCCATTGTCAGTTGTTATTTATTATATGATGTGTGCTCGAAGAATTTATAAATATTTTATTTATTGTAATTTTTATTTTATTTAGATTTTAATATAATTTTTGTCATGTAAATGGAAAGAGAAAAATTATTTTTTTAATTTAAAAATATATTTTTGGGTTATTCGGGTTATTCGGATGGGTCCCGAATAACAGCAAGTTGTTCAGGTAGGGACCCAAACTATTAATAGGGTAGTGTAGGATTGGGATTTATGGTGATTTTTGGGTTATTCGGGTTTAGGTTAGGTTGACCCGCCCGATGAACACCCCTAGAGTCTAGGGCATGATAGAGAGAAAGATAAAAGAAAGGAAATTTCTATTTAGCTAATAGCCCAACATACTTAGAGTAACCCAACCTTTTTGTTGGAATTTAACGGTTACATGCATCACATACATGAGCGGAATTTTAAATTTTTTTTAACCATTAGATCTGATCTTGCCATGAATACACAATATAACTATATTAGAATAAAAAAAATCACCTTTGATTTTTGTTGAACAGTTGATTTTACTTCGTACCGGGTTGTCGCAAACCACAGTGTCCAAATCCAATGAGTAATCCACACTAGAGAGGGTTAAATTGAACCAAAAAATTGGAGTTTAACTAGGATTGGCCGAAATTCCCAAGAGCTAGCTTAGGAGTTGGCACAAAAAGGAGAGAGAGAATAAAGAAAAAGACTTTCCTTTTGTTTTAATCACTTAACCCTAATTCTCATTAGTTGGCCTTTTATAGTTAGGTTAAAATTCCAACTCCTTAATGAGATTGGGCTCTTTAAAATTGTTGGAAAATTATTAATTGGGCCTCTGGAATTAATTATAATCATTTGAGCTTAATTAAATCCAATTTAATCCTTTTCATAAAATTCTATGCACAAAATCCACAAACTAGGCCCTTTGTGCATCTAATTGAATTTAAATACCCAAATGGATTCCAAATCCAACCAAATTAAATATATGAGTTCCATAACACTTATGTAACATATATAAATTAATTTGGTCCAAGAAAAAGTCCTCTAAGCCCTTCTATATGGAGTTGGCGTGTGGCCTTCTTCTAGAGGGCTTCCTCCAACTTCTTCATTCCTTTGGCCCTTTATAATTTCTCCAATGGACCTATTAATTATTATATCAGTCCTATAACACTTATAGTAGTCTTATAACACTTATAAGATAATAATAATTAACCATAAAATACATTATTTCAATTAGGTCCAATTTTGCAGAACATTTCTCAAAAGTTCCGCGGACAATTTTATTTGATCATAATTAATTAAACTCTTTAATTAATTATTATCTTATTCACTTCTCTACCTTCATAATAATATCAAATATTATTATCCTTGTTATTTTACCATTTTACTCTTTTCTCTATATGTGTGTGACCTATTGGGTTCCTGTCCATGTTGGCAGTATAATATGTAATTGTGAGTTCTATTCAAAACTCACATGATTTAAACTCCTTTAAATCATCGTATCAATCCCTATTGATACTTTTGATACATCATTATACAAGTCATGATTGGCCTCTAGCTAGACATCATGACTACCCAAATGTCAGGAAAGTCATGTGGTTTGACTGTACCCTTCCATAGAAACAGTTACCGTGCAATTACTCCTTTCACCACTCTTATCTCAATTAGATTCTGAGTATGGATTTCTATCAACTCATATAAATCTAATTATGTATGTTCTATTAATTTAACCATTGTTCCTAAAATACCCTTCATGGATCTCCATCCATCTCGGCATATTACTCCGGCCAGAGATTCTCTGAACAAGGCAATTATAGAATCATGCGAGATAACTTCCCTTGTTAAATCTGGGATGGTGAATCCTTTGTCAATCACTCAACTATCTTCAAGTAGGTCATGATATACCCAATCTCCTAACTATGTTCACTCCCAATTGGAAGTAATCAGTTATGGAGTCAAAGTATACCACTTGCTACTTAAGATAACTTTGGTGATCTCAAGTCTAAGGATACTTGCACAACCGCTATGAAGAGATTCCTCACTGACATAGATTTAATATCCATGTGAGGATTCTCTATGCAGGTCTCCAATGAACTTGTTCTTCTAACAAGCATCCACATGTTAGCTTTGATTATCTTTCATAATCACAGTTATGAGAACCACTGCTTGAACCATTCAAGAAGCATAACATGTGCTAGTCTGTCCGAATTAACAATGTCCTATCTTGTTAATTCTATGACTAGAGATATTTAGATATTAAGACATTTGCATGCAATAGACATCTCACATCATGAACCCTTCATGATTGCCTTTGCACTATGTTTATAATATCTAGGACTTCATTTATTAATTTAAGATTTACAAACTCATGTATTCAAACATAGCATTAATAAATGAATGATGCCTTTTATTAAGAATATAAATTTCATACATATGAAAAACATCCCTATTACATGGGCTCTAGGGCATACTCTTTAACAATCTCCCACTTGCACTAGAGCCAATCACTCATATGTCTCAGACCCATGCTATTTATAAGGTGATCATGCTTAATCTGGGAAAGTGCTTTAGTGAGGGGATCCGCCACATTGTCATCTGTGGGAGCCCTTTCTATTTTCACATCATTTCTAGCTACTATTTCCCTTATGAGATGGTAGCATCTGAGAACATGCTTGGATCGCTGATGAGACCGTGGTTCCTTTGCTTACGCAATGGCTCTATTGTTGTCACAATATAAAGGAATCGGATCAACAATGCTAGGCACCACTCCTAGTTCAGTTATGAACTTTTTGATCCAGACTGCTTCTTTGGCTGCTTCTGAAGTAGCAATGTACTTAGCTTCCATCGTGGAATCAGCAGTTGTTTCTTGTTTGGAACTTTTCCAACTAACTGCTCCTCCTCCCATTATGAACACATAACCAGATTGTGATTTACAATCATCTTTGTCAGATTGGAAGCTAGCATCTGTATACCCATTTACTTCCAAACTGCCCTCTCCATATACCAAGAATATATCCTTAGTCCTTCTCAAGTACTTAAGAATATTCTTGACAGCTGCCCAGTGTTCCTCTCCAAAATTAGATTGGAATCTGCTTGTGACACTCAAAGCAAATGCTACATCTGGACGTGTACATAACATAGCATACATGATAGAACCAATTACAGATGCATATGGTATTCTATTCATGCTCTCTCTATCCTCTAATGTCTGTGGACACATAGACTTAGAAAGGTGTTTCCCATGCACCATGGGTATAAACCCTTTCTTAGAGAGATCCATATTGAACCTCTTCAATACTTTATCTATATATGTACTCTGAGAAAGACCTAGCAACCTATTGGATCTATCTCTATAGATCCTTATTAGCAGAATATAGGATGCTTCTCCAAGGTCTTTCATGGAGAATTGCTTGGATAACCATATTTTAACAAATTGGAGAAGAGAAATGTCATTTCCCATGATCAATATGTCATCTACATATAGAACTAGGAAGACAATTGCACTCCCACTGACCCTTTTATACACACAAGGTTCATCTTCATTCTGTGAGAAACCAAACTCTTTGATTGTCTCATTGAATCGTATGTTCTAGCTCCTAGAGGCTTGCTTCAATCCATAAATGGATCTTTGAAGCTTGCATACCTTTTCGCCATTTCCCGATGTGAATCCTTTTGGTTGTGTCATATACACATCCTCGGTAAGATTTCCATTAAGGAAAGCTGTCTTCACATCCATTTGCCAAATCTCATAATCATAATGAGCTGCAATGGCTAAAAGTATTCTTATAGACTTAAGCATCGCTACAGGAGAAAAAGTTTCGTCATAGTCAATACCTTCTTTTTGACGATAACCTTTTGCTACTAAGCGAGCTTTATAGGTAACTATATTACCTTCTATGTCAGTCTTCTTTTTAAAGACCCATTTGCACCCTATGGGTTTTATCCCTTCAGGTGGTTGAGTTAAAGTCCATACTTTGTTCTCATACATGGAGTCCATTTCAGACTGCATAGCCTTAAGCCATAAATCACGTTCTGAACTGTTCAAAACTTCTTGATAGCTTGTAGGCTCATTGTCCTCTACTACAGTTATGCCTCTATCTGAATCAATGTGAAATCCATATCTCACAGGGATAGAACGCATCCTAGTAGATCTTCTAGGATTTTGTGTATAATCAGGTTCAATTGTAATCTCATCATTATGAAATTCAGTTTCGGGTTCAATCGGTTGATCATCTTCTATTTGTGGGTCTTGAACTTCACCAAGTTCAATTTTACTCCCACTGTCCTCTCGTAGGAGAAATTCTCTTTCCAAGAAGATAGCATGCCTTGAAACAAACACCTTTTGTTCTAAGTGATGATAGAAATAATATCCAAATGTTTCTTTTGGATATCCCACAAATAAACATTTGTCAGACTTAACATCCAGTTTGTCTGACATTGTCCTCTTCACATAAGCAGGACAACCCCATACTTTCATATGAGAAAGCGTGGGTTTCTTGTTATTCCACATCTCATATGGAGTAACATCAACCGATTTACTAGGAACTCTGTTTAACACATAAATAGCAGTTTCTAGTGCATATCCCAAAAAGGACTTAGGCAAGTCCGCTCGGCTCATCATTGATCGAACCATATCTAATAGTGTTCGATTCCTCCTTTCAGATACACCATTGTGTTGTGCTGTATATGGAGGAGTCCATTGAGATAAAATCCCATTATCTCTAAGATAATCCTGAAACTCTTGACTTAAGTATTCTCCACCTCGATCTGATATAAGTGTTTTAATACTTTTGCCAAGTTGTTTCTTTACTTCATTTCTGAATTCTTTGAACTTTTCAAATGCTTCAGACTTATATTTCATTAGATAGATGTATCCAAACCTGGAATAATCATCTATGAAAGTAATGAAGTAGGAGTAACCTCCTCTGGCATGTGTAGTCATTGGACCACATACATCTGAATGTATTAAGTCCAAAACCATTTTAGGTCGTTCTCCTTTACCAATAAAGGGAGCTTTTGTCATTTTTCCCAATAAACAAGATTCACATGTATCAAATGATTTATAATTAAATGATCCCAAATCACCTGACTTGTGAAATTTGGTCATGCGTTTTTAATTTATGTGGCCTAAACGACAATGCCATAAGTATGAGGTATTTAGATTATTATGTTTCATTCTCTTGATATCCACATTATGTACTTCTTTAATTAAATCAAGAACAAATATACCATTCTCAATGATAGCTTTTGCATAAAACATATTGCTCTTAAAAATGTAACAACATTTGTCCTTTAAAGAAATATCATAATCGTTCATCAAACGACTGAAAGAAATAATACTTTTTGACAAAGCTGGAACATAATAACAATTATTTAATTCCATTACTAATCCACTAGGAAGAGGCAAATAGTAAGTCCCCACAACTATTGTAAAGATGTTCTGTCCAGTAGCTGACTGCAAACATATCTCTGCCTTTCCAACTCTTCTAAAGCTTTTAAGCCCCTGTAGATCATTACATAAATGAGATCCACATCTGGTATCTAATACCCAAGATTGTTTTGAAGCAATAGAATAAGTATTAATTTCAATCATATGAATACCAGAAGTAGAAGCATCAGCTTGCTTCTTCTCCTTGAGAGAATCTAGATAGGCCTTGCAGTTACGCTTCCAATGACCATCCTTTCCACAATGGAAGCAAGTTCCTTTGGGATTCTCTTTCTTGGCAACCTTCTTCTTGGAGATCCCACCATGCTTTGGCTGCGCCTTAGTTATCTTCTTCTTCTTCTGCTCTTGCCTTTAGCAGAAGTGACAACCATGACACTTTTTGGATCCTTCTTAAATGATCCATTAGCTGTCTTGAGCATATTGATTAACTCAGGAATGGATACTTGGATCTGGTTCATGTTGAAGTTAAGCACGAAAGGTGCATAACTTGGAGCCAACAAGTACAAGATTAAATCTATGTATAGATCATTATCCATAACATAGCCAAGTCTACTCAAATGCTCAATATACCCATACATCTTCAATGCATGAGTAGCAGCTGAAGTGCCTTCCACCATTTTGCAGCTAAATAGAGCTCGAGCAATCTCATATTGTTCAGTTCTAGCCTGAGAAGAATAAAGCTCCTCTAGATGCAAAACGATGGTTCTAGCATCCATCATTTCATGTTGCTTCTGAAGCTCTGAGGACATAGCACCCAGCATCAGACATGCTGCTACTTCACTATCCTCCATGTATTTTCGATAAATGCCTTTGATCTCATCAATGGCATCATCTGATGGAAGTGGTGGTGGATCTTTATCCAAGACATAGTGGATCTTTTCAGCTTTGAGAACAATTCTCACTTGCCTGATCCAGTCAGAATAGTTGTTGCCAACCAGCTTGTTATCCAAGATTGATCGAATATTAATGTTTGATGTGCTCATGATGATGACCTAGATGTGAAAAAGAAAAGATATGAGAGTATGTTCATATATATGCGCATTTAATAAGGTCTTTAATTAATCCATTTACTCCCACTATTTTATTGCGAATTAGTAGCCCTTACTATATATTCTGAGAAAACCCGATGGTTTTCTTAGTGGGCCAATATCCAATCCTTGATATGTAATTTGACCTTAACTGTGGTCAACAAGCTAAATTTCATACCCTTGAAAGGTAGGTATCTCTATACCAATTGTGTCTCTACACAACTATTAGATCATTAGGTTATCAACTCTTGATGCATGCATATCATATATGCATTCCCTAATCTTGCCTCTAGAACCATTAGTCTTGACTGTGGTCAACAAACTAATGGGCTAGCTAAGATGACCCATTTAATTAGATTTGAACATATTTGATATAATGTGAGCTTGAATGTGGTCAACAACCCACACTATAAAGAACTCTAGTTCTCCTCAAATTAAAGAAAGGCTTATATACCTTAGTAGTTGTTTGAGGATTTTAGTTATTTAAGTCTCATCATACATGGTTGGCATACATTGGTATGCATCCTATATCTATCACATAAATATAAGCATACAAATATGGTATAGGGAAATTAAAAGGTCACACCTAGGTAGTATGCATGATTCAAACAAGAAAATAATTACATTATCTTCAAGCTTGTTGGATCTCCATCCGGCCCATCTTGCTCCTTGATATTGGTCTCCATCTCTATTTCTAATTCTAATCTAAGTAATCTAATTACATATTACAACTTGAAAAGAAATACAAACCAAAAACAAGTGGCCGGGACATGAAAGTCCTCATTGGGCCAAAACATGCATTATGCTCAATCACATTGGGCTTTGTCCATAACTAACCATCATGCCAATCATACACCCTTATATGCCTCTCTAATGTATAAAGAAATGGATTACTAACTTTTTTCCAACCTTTGAAACTATATTTTGAGTTATTTTAATGATGTGATCAAATTAGAAAACTTTTTCATTTTGGAAACTTTCATTTTAGGAAACCTTTTTGCATGCATGTGTTCTTGCCTTAATAATCAATCCAATTGATTATTAATTAAATATAAATTTATTATTTAATTAATTAATCATATTAAATAATTAAAAGAATCAA